>JASKDV010029093.1:0-16303 GCA_032466395.1 Aegires albopunctatus | reverse complement strand
GAGAGAGAGAGAGAGAGAGAGAGAGAGAGAGAGAGAGAGAGAGAGAGAGAGAATAATCAATATCAAAGGGTCACTGAATTGAAAGACCAACTGAGAAATGAACACATAATGATGAGATATCGGTACTGTAGTGGAAGAGGCAGTTTGGGGGAAACAATCACCTTGGTAGTCATCAAGGGACGAAAGCAAAAAATCGGTACCAGGGGATGCAACTATGAAATTGTCACCATCTTAAAGCACACCGGAAGCACGCATCTGCTATACATGTACTACAGTACAAGCACAGCTCGGTCCTTAACCGATCACCGTGCTTATATAATAGCTGACTAGTACTGTAATTTAACAAAAAAATTTGGCATTTGCTACAATTTTCTTTTGCGGTTTTTGGAACCTCATCCACCAATACTTTATTAGTAAAACTAAATCCCAGTCCCAGTTTACTCTCTTTTCTTAAATTGTGCTTGTGCATTTCACATTATGCATATGTGCGTGAGCATGCATATCAGAGTGAGAGGGAGAAAGAAACTTCAACATATAAAAAATATATGTAGACGCATTCCAAATCTAGGCCTACTGTACTGTAGGAAAAAGAATAAGTAGATCTAAGTGTTAAATGTCAAATCCAAGGACAAATTTAAAAAAGAAGGAAATAAAAAGTCTCGTGTGATAAAATGTTTATTAATTGGTGCATACAGACTCTAAAACACAGTGTTTATATGATCATATTAAAAAAGCACAAGATCATCTTGACTAAATCAAAAAATATTTTCAGATTGTGATTTTAATGAACTAATGAATATTTCAGGAATTGAGTAAAAAAATAAAAATGAAATAAAATACAAAAATACAAAGAAAAGGATAATTTTCTTGTCCTGTAGACATCATTCACAAATTCAGTAATATATGACTAAAGTAAAAATTGTAAACAATCATAGTGGAGTGGAAGGCGATAGAAATAAATAGAAAAATAAATCTTTCATTTCATTCTATATGTAATACACAGAAAGAATGACAAATGTAATAGTATTGCAAATAAAGATTAATACACTTTTAATATCTAGATTTATTGCTACAAGTTAAAATATGAAAACTTAAGGCAATAACCGTTCATGTGCAGAGATGTAATTAAAATAAAAGGAAGCCATTCATGTGCAGAGATGTGATTAAAATAAAAGGAAGCCGTTCATGTGCAGAGATGTGATTAAAATAAAAGGAAGCCGTTCATGGGCAGAGATGTGACTAAAATAAAAATAGTAAATTTAGAAACTAGTCAATATTTAGACTTACATAACCCAACTAAAGGACACAACAATCAAAACAATGAATACTTTAATTTATATAGCCCTTATCAACCTACTACTACACAAATAATGAAAAAGCATTGACTTAGATTTGGCAATTGATTAATACAATTAAAAGGACACCCCCCCCCCCCCCCCTCTTTACATACACAAACTGCAACAGCATACAAGGAATACCATTCACTCACCAAAAACAAAACAATGCTTATAAAGCCATGAAAGTGAAAGACAATTAATTGAATTAAAATAAAAGTCACATACATTCTTAATATTTCAGTGACTTTAATTTAATGATAATGGTAAATACTATTCTTATACATACTAGTACTAGTAGTAGTAGCAAGTAATAATTTTGGACTGGCATGAGCATCAGTTCAAACAAACATCATAAATGACAACATTGGCAGGATTAAAGAGTTACTGAAACCTTCATTTAATATAGCATTTGGGGAGGGAGGACTGCATTGCATATTGGGAGGTTAAATGATATAAGTTACATTCATTCTTAATATTTCAGTGACTTTAATTAATTTAATGATAATTATAAATACTATTCTAATACATAATAGCAAGCAATAACTCTCTTGACTAGCATGAGCATCAATTCAAACAAACATCATAATCACAAATGACAACATTGGCAGGGTTTGTTTCCATCCAAGGTATTATTGCTCTGAATCTGATGAACAAATTTCAAGGATTAACGAGTTACTGAAACCTTTATTTAATGCGAGAAAAAATTAAAGCATTAGGGGAGGGAGAATTGCATATTGGGAGGTTAAATGATATTAGTTACTCATCATAATGGGAGGTTTCAATCTAGAGAATATGTGAAAGTATAAACATGTGTAAGTAAGAAATAAATATATGTGAACAATTTTGCAATCAGACTTGGTCAGAGTCACAGAAATACAAGTTTCAAGATGGTATTTGGTATGAATTTTACATTCAATCTTTGGTAAATGCATGATCTGAAAATGAAATAGCTCTTTAAAATAAAGGAACTTAAAGTTGTAAGCATTATCAAGTTTGTTGAAATGTGTGAGCTGTTTCTTCGAATTGCAACATATATGTCAATTTTGGGAGTGTGGAGATAATAGATATAAATACAAGAAAGATCAGGACATGCATTTTAATTTGATACCAAATTGAATAAGACTGAATTTTTCATTCCCAAGATATGGTGAGTATATTTGGTAAAGACCAGAATAAAGAAAGATGGAGAACCGTTTTCACCAATGTTGAGAAAGGATGGATAGTTATACACTAAGAAACTGTTCATTATTAATCACCAATTTCCATCAGATGCATTATATATGCGTAATATAGGATGATATCTAACAATGAATAATAAATCGATACTATATGTCAAATTATATAACACTTAATTACTTTTAACTAGGTATTTATCCTTGTGTTCAGCTACATCAATTTTCTTAGATTTAGCTTCCTTTCCCTACCTCAACATAAAGCCGCGCAATAGAGGAGCATCCTAACATTACATACATCAAAATCAAAGAAAGGATTTCTGTAACTAATTTTGACAAAATAGGGGCTCAGAAAAAAAAAGAGTTTATCATTTGTAAACAGCCACACCTATGATTTGATGAAGACTATATTTTTATCTTTAAACTGGAAAAAGTCAAAAACTATTCAAAATTCTAAATAATCTTGTAAAATATGAGCAAGGGGAATTTTTCCAACTTTTACATGTTATCTCAGTTACTCTAATCGGTGGAATTTGGTACAATATGAATTATTATATATTCAATTCATTTTTAAAAACATTTTTCTAACTTCCAATGGTCCACACAACTTATGTTCTGCTATGAAGAAACAGGTCACATATTTAAATAACGCGTTAAAATATAACATTTCAGCAATTCATGATGGATAAGAAAATATTACAAAGAAGATACAAAAAATAAAATATATTTGGCAAAGAACATCCTTCATGGATAAGATTTGTATATATATATGAATAACAAATAAATGAACATTTGTTTTTCGTAAAGACAAAAATCAGATGATCTTCACTGATCTTAAAAGATCAAGCTAAACAACACAAGCATTTCAAATTAAAATAAATAAGAATTTTAATATAAATCATATATAATCCAATAGTCTCGGAAGATAAAAATCAAAGTCAAAAGCATTGAATTTACAGACCCAAATGAGATAAAATCATATTATAAAGGAATAGTAAGTGAGAATGAAATGCTTAGTTTCAAATATTTACTATTTAAATGGGTTCTCCAGTAAATAAAAATGAAATATTTCAGAGAATAATGGCATTAAAGTAACAAATGTAAATTTCTTAAATGCAGTTCTCAAGTTATCATTCCAAAGTCTTTATACAAGGATATAAACCTGATCATATAATTCTATAATAATATATACTAAACGCTTGTGGGTGGGATAAGAATTCTTATGCTTATAAATCTGTCTGTTAATTAATGAACAGTTCATAATTTATTGTAGCATCAAACACTAAACCAGATTTAAAAAACAAGTAAAAAAATACAGAAGAAAATATCAATTACTAGTGATTAAAAATCTTATACTACTTAACCATGGATACCCAAAAAATATCCTTACTGCCTTACTATTAAAATTATACATGAAATTGTAACAAGTTTTGTCATATATATATATATATATATATAAAAAGTCAATATCGATGACGTGGAGACAGAAATCGCTCAATTAATATATCAAAAGTTTAAATAAACAATTTAATGACCAGAATAAATATATTTTGAGTCAGAAATGTTATGTAGTAACAACATTGAATAAAAAAATCATATGCCTACTGACGCAAATTGTATTGTGGAGATTTGACAAATGTAAATACAAATGATTGAATCAGGTCTGACCATTTCATTTGTGGAGATGTTATTTTCTTATAATGGCCAATACATATTAAAAAAGTCAATACCGGTAATTCATAATTGTTGTATTAAAACAGTACTAATTGGTTTGATATCAGTATAGAACAGAAAGGCCTTGATGTCACACAGGTAAGTCTGAATTATACAACAGCAGCTCTTCATCAGCACAAGGTGAGCTGAAGGGAGCATTGCTCTATAATCAAGGAATCATACTGTTGTGACAATAAGACATTTTTGAATTGGAAAACTGTCACCTATCATTAAAATGCAATTATGAAAAATGGAAACCCCAGAAACTGATTTTGGATAATTCAAAAGCTGAAGTTTGCAAGAAAAAGGATTTATTCCCCCTCTTTTCCTTTGTTACATTTAGACTAATAACTAAATAAGAGAGAAAAAAACATGTATCTTTTAACAAATTTGAGACCATTAATTTACATATTACAGCTTTAAATGCTGTATTAAGGCTTTCATTTACAGCAAGTTGAAGTAAGAGCAGCAGTTACATATAAATTCATATTTTTCTTTATCTTTGAATATAGTTTATATGTATTTCATAAAAAAATTATCTTTACAATATCCAACAAAATATAAAATGAACAATATTATTTTAAGACTAGTTTTAAGACTAAAAATAGAAGATGTTATTATTCGTGGCAAATTTAAGAATCAAAATAGATATCAATCACAGTTACATGACTTAAGTAAAAAGAGCATTGCAAGTAATTGATTTTGTTGTAAAATTGAAAATATACCATCAATGTAAACTGCTAAGTTTGATTAAAAAACAAAAGAATTATAAGATCCTTTAGATCTAAAAGTATAAAGTTAAATTCACTTTCCCTGACTAACAATAACACAGAAAACATAGGATAAGACTAGCAGCCTGTTAGGCACAAAGACAATCTTTGGACATAGACATGCTTGTCTTAATGGTCAGGTACTCATATTCACACCTGAGGTGAGTGAGGTATATGGGACAAAGCGTCTTACCTACACACACTGCCGCTGCCAATGACCCGGGGTTATCAAGAAAATTTTCAGCCAACGGAATACAAAACAGCCAAGTCACTCAGCCCCCGGTATTCATGAGTGGAGCTGCTGGAGTTTCTCATGTTTCAACTGTGATAACCACTAGGCCATTAAAATGTAGAAAAAGACCATCTCACGTCCTCTTTTCCCAATTTCATTTAATATCTCACTTTAATCAACTAACAACTTTCTACATCTTCATTCCATTTCTTAGTAGTAAATTTACTCAGTTATAGATCTACACTGTTGCTTTTTACTTTTAGATTAACCTTGCTTGGTCTACCGCAAGGCAATGAAAAATTTAACGATAATTGAAAAGTTCTATCATTAGTATCAGTCTCCTTCTTCTTATCACCACGGACACAACAGCAAATGTAAGATAAGCTCACCTGTCTCAAATCAGAGCAATGTCATAGGCATTATATTGGTGTATTGATGCATATATTTCTAAATATATACTTAAATTATTAGTTTTAAACGTTTCAAAAGTTTTAGATTTACATTATCTAACTCAGACACCAAATTTTTTAATTCAAAGTTATTGAAACCCAATGGATGCCCTGAATAAAGAACTAGATGGATCTAAAACGCACTTTTATAATAATGAAGGCAAAATTAGAAATTCCAACTTCTACAGACATGAATAACTTTATAAATAAAGAGACTGTATGATACCTGAAACGAAATAAATGTCTTACCACAAAATCAATAAATAAATAATTTTTTTTCAACTTGACACAAAAGAATAGAGAAATGATAATAAATAATAATAACGACAAATTGATCATGGTATAGACAAGCTAGAGAGAACAAATAGTTTCCTGAGCTTTATAAATGATATACCCATTTATCAAAGATACCCTACACAACATAGGCTGAGAAAAAAAATATCTTTGACTTAGTCAAATACATTTTGAACAAATGTCTATATCATAATCAGAAAAGATTAATAATAATTTTCAAAATCAAGCCACACTCAGCGCCAGCAGCAGCAAACCTTGTTTTTGATTCTTCACACTTAACATTTCTACTGTACAGAGGGTTCATCACTATTGATAACTATCTCAGCTGCCAACAGACTTTGCCTTTGTTGTTCCTTGTTAGTGTTTTCCTTCTTGTAGTAATGAAACTGAACTAAAAGCTAATAGAAAAAATAGTTAAGGACAATAACCAAAATGGATGTGTTACACACACAGAGATAGCGTGTTAAAAAGAGAGAAAGAAATAGAAATACCATGTTAAAAAAATAAAATTAAAGGAAAATCAATTGAACAGACCTTAATTCAAGAAATAATGGCTACATTTAAGTAACACAGTTGCTGCCACAGTGTTACACCGGATAATTGAAAATCTTAGATAAGAGAACAGTGAACTGCCGTAACAATTTTTGTGATCTCTTTTAAAATCACTGGATAGTGTCATAGGGATTTTGCTTAGTACCATAGTGTGAAGAGAAAAAAATAATTCTAATTGGCAGCTAAATTTGCCGAGGGGATAAAAGGCTTTCAACTGCCAATTAGCATTGCCGCTCTTTTATGTTGGTATGATGTCATATGGACCATTCTTTACTTTTAATTAAAGAATATTGTGTAATAATCCTAAATGGAGACAGATAACATGTCTCAAGCCAGACAACTCTCTGCTAGGCAATACAGCAAGGCACAATAAATTCATACAAGGCCGACTGCTATCCTAGATTGTTGTATCGATCTAGGGCAATGGAAAGAAGGTATGATCAAAGGAGCAAGTAAGTTGTGATTGTAAGAGTTGCCCTCTGGGTATGAGTGCTAAACGTGGTCTTCCACTGCTCAATTTGGGGGCAGGGAGGGGGGGATGAATCAGACCAATCATGCTTCAGATAAAGTCACAGGGAGCCACTGGAATTGACCCTCTGTGGCGCTTAGTGGTGGAGACTGTATTCTTTTGGCGATACATTTAACAAAGAAGCCATGAGCCCTTCAAATTGACCCGACACATAGACATCATGGCAATACAAATATTCACTAAGAAGTTTAAGAAAAAAATAAAATAAAAGATACATCAAACAAACAATCAAAAGTAAAATCTTTAAAAAAAAAGGATACAGCACAGTCCAAACCAATGACACCAAGGCTTCCGACTATCCAAGGTGTGTGTTCTAAAATGAAGTTTCCATCTAGACTCTGGATCAAGATTTGGCCACCGTATGCCAGGTTACCAAAGATAGCCAGGATGAAGGTTAACACAGCTAATCCTTCAGTAGAAGACGTTCTATACTGTATGCGGAGAAAAAACCAAAACAAATCCAACTAATTTAACAAATCTCCAACATCATGAATGAAATATACACATCTGCACATCATATTATACAAGAACGTCCCTTGCACAGATATGGCTTTATTGGAACTCCACGTTAATGGGAACAATTACTGTCGAACAGTGCTGTTAGAGTGCTGATTTAGACCTTATCAATATAGGAAGTTTCATGCGAAAACTTGTCAATTTCGTATGAATGACTGGGTGATTTTCCTCTTTCTTTTTTATTAATACAGCATTTTTGGCAATTATAAGTTTATAATAATGTGCTTTCAGGATTAAATTGACTCTACATGATCAAAGTGGGAAATGCCAATGAGAAAAGTTAAAAGCAATGCATTTATACCACAACAAGACTTTTATACATTCTTATTAAATCTACTTACGTTCTTTATAATTTGTGAAGTACGTGATCCAAGATAAAAAATTGAAGATATGACGCCAATAACATAACCAACGATATCTTTAGGATTCTGAAAGAAATAGAACAAAAGGTTCAACAATTTCTAAAGAGCAACATGAAAACAGTGTTATAACATGTGAAATACAGTGAATTATAATAAACTCATAAAATAAAACTGCGCACCCTGGTAAAAGCAGGGGTTGATAAATCTAGGGGTAGGCACAATGAACAGTAAAACCAGTTTGTGTGTAGCAAACTCCAAGATGCGATGCACAGTAAAAGCTGTGCTTAAACTACCTATTGTCAATTATCATGACATCGATATATATTTTTTATTACACTCCATTCCAACTTGACTTGAAATTATAATTACATAAACTTTAAAGTTAATTATTATAAAGCACCTTTTTTAAAACCTTCCAAAACTTACTCCATACAACACACCATAAAACCACCTTTACAAAAAGGTAGGGGTTACTAGTGTTTGTTTACATTTAGCCATAATAAAAGTATTCATTCATCACACTCAGAATCATTACAAATCTCAGCTAATCAGCCAGGAAACCTCATGAGTGTGACGTCAGATCTTGTCAGCGATGTAAGACATCATAGGCTTGTGAACAAAGCTAGCTTCAGCAAGGTTAAAACACATAGCAAGGTAATAAAAAACAAAAGTACCAGGCAACCTATTAGATCTTTCTTTTATATGAATAAAGCAATTTTTATTTATCACCTACATCAAATTTAATAATCATACATATTCCCAAAGCACTACGTATTTTTAAAATGAGAACTGCCTACAAAATCTATAATAAAAGAAGTTACAATAAGAAAATTAGAAGAAAAGAAAAGACAACCCATCTAGCACATATATCCCACTTACATGCCAGAAACTTGGACTGGAACCAAGCCCTCTTCCAACAGTACCGACTCTTTCAGACGAAAAATGAAGTGTATTAGAGGTGCCAGAATCTTGAGTTGACAAGAGTGATCTTGACCCTCGGCTGGAAGTTATACTACTTCCAAGGGTGATAGTGCCCAATGATGATGGAAATAATTGTTCAATAAAAAACTGGGAGAAGACAACAAGGCCCATCAGACACAAAACCAACTGAGACGGGTTAAGGATTCCATTTGCTGTAAAACAATGACAAATAATACCAATACATCAGATATTACCTAGATTCCAATATATAAAGATTTGCGGGTTTTTTTTAATAGAAATTGCTATCAAACAGAAGAAAATTAAAAACTTATACCATTACAGCCTGCCCTCTCCAACCATAAACCTTCGTTCCCAGCAATTTGTTCAGATTACAAAATTTTCCTGATTAGGGAACATTAAGGAATAATAAGAGAAACATTTGTTCCCATAAAATGGTTCGTATTAGAGAGGGCAGACTGTACAAAACAATGGTGCATTTGCCGTTGGCCTATATGAGCGTAAACAGGGTAAAACTTTATCAACAAATTTATCCTGGTTTTAAAAATCAATGACAGAAATAGAAAGGAGATGTCTTCTAAAACAAGTTGTCTTCAGATTCTTCAAAAAAATGTCAATACATGTCACTGGGCATTGATCAAATACATGTAATACATCTTAACCAAATTTACAAAAAATTCATCAAAATACTTGATATGATAATCATCAAGGAAAGTAATAATAATAAAAGAGCATTTATATAGCACTCTCCAATACTGGCAAAATGTTCAGAGCATTTAAGTAGAATAGCATACACATGTAACTCAAATATCCATTGTTAAAAATTAGATTTTCATTTCTTCAACTTAAATAGTAAAATTGAGGATCAAATCACTCAATTACAATGCTTTGAATTCATTTCATCAAATCCTGTAAAAATTGCTTGAAATCTAGTAAACTATCTGAATTCTGAATACTAATGTCGTTCCTAAGCAACGATGTGTAAGGCCAGCCATACCCACCATTTACAATTATATTTAAATAGAGGAAAGAAGTTTAACTTAATATTTCTATTCCAAGCGTTCTTTCAAATAAAATTAAGTTTTGTTATTCTTATTCTGTGTATATACATGTACAAAATTGGGTAACATGGTCGGGTAAAGAAATGAATATTTTCCATAAATGCATTAAAAGGGAATAAACACTTCCTACAGTATACAGTAGAAACCTGCTAAACTGAAATTCAAGAAACCGTTGAGTTTTTTGTTTTTTTAAACAAAGTCGCTAGCTTGACAACGAGCTTAACCCATACTTGACATTATTTTTCTGCATGACAGGAAAAAAAACCCCCAAGACCCATTAATGACTTCCTCAATCTTCTCTCTGCTATTTATAGTATTGTAGACAGCATTGAATTATGGATGCCATGTCTCCGACAGACTTCGGTCTTCCCCTTTTTAAAACTTTATTTAGCTCTTAGTAGCCCTTAAGAACTTTAATTTTGAAGTCCAAGGAAAATCTCTATGCAGTGTGATTTCTTTCAGACATTTCGTATCGTCAAAGCAAAGATAGTCATAGTCTATTTCTTACTCTTATATTTTAAGATCATAGGCCTATCTCTACACAATGAGCAATAAAAACAAATGGAATGAAATATGAGTATTGTTGGCCTACATACATAATTTTTGGTAATACTGCTAACATTACATACAGCAATTCTCTGATGACTTTACATGGACCTTAGAACCAACCATAATTCACAGACAGCAGCCTTGTTATAAGCCTAGAGTAGGCTAGAGCAGAGTGGTGAAGTTGAAGAGTACTGAGACACAGTCAATCTCTAGCACTAGTACTGGCTGTGGCTAGGCCATGACCTCCTCCATGAGTAAAGGAGGTCACAGGCTGGGCCCCTAAGTTAAACAACAGTGTAGAAATAGATCAAGGCTAGAAGCATTGTAAATTTTTAAGTTTTTCAAGTTTTGGGTTGGTCATGGAGGACCAGTCTAGTCAAAATATTTTTGGTTTAGTTTAGCCTTAAAAGGACATTTCACACTTTCAGTTTATTGCGAGTTTGATAACATAAGTACATGTACATGTATAAAGAAAAAAAAAGATACATTTTCGATTTCTTTTCAGCGTAACCATTTTCACTTCAACAGATTTCTACTGTATTAAATATAGACACAGTGAATGATTTATAGATGACATGTGATTGATTTTTCATGTAAAGATCTAGCGGGAGGAACTTTAATGGAATAACTTGTTATTTCCTCTGATGTAAGTAAGCAAAATTATCTTTCATTGAAGTGCTGGGAGGGAGTGCAGAAATAGCAAACTGACAAAAGGCCTTTGAATGGAAGCAAGTGGTGATGCTATTGTCTATTTCTAATCAATAATTATAGACAAGTTTGAAGTACATTGCATGATTTTATTTAAAGTCCTATTCAAATTTGATTGAACATGTTAGAATAGGAACATAATCAGAATAGATAATGAATATGAAACAAAATTATGATAATAAATATAACTGTAATGGAGATAACTTTACCAAAATTTCAATCCAAACATTTATAAATTAAAGTATCAAAAATACATTCTCCAAAAAAAAAAAATCCTGTCCACTGATGAGAACTTTTTATGATTAAAAAAACACTATTCCATCCCATAATTATTTAAAACATAACTACACATTTCAACAAGCGATGTTACAGTTCAGTTGATAAAGTAACCTTTTAAGCTGGAACTCAAAGCTAGGAATATAAAGATGGGATTTGAAAATTGAAGGGAAAAATGGCATTATTGGCAAATCAGGAAAATTTTCTTTTTCAGGAAGTGTGAATCAATGCTATAACAAAATCCAAGGAGCGGAATATTATCATCACCATTCATTTCTACCTTTTGACTTTTTTCGTTGTCGCCATTTATAAACAAAAAACTGAGACATAAGTATAGTGTCACTAATTTGGAACCATACAGCAAGTAGGATCTGCAAAGTATCGAAAGCATCAATATTAACTCACAATGTTTGTTTCATAAATAACACAATACAAAAAAGAGAGAGAATCTCATCACTCACCTTGTTGAATTCTGAGTCTTTTTCTTCTACGTAAAAAAAATGTTAAAAATTGAGCCAGCAAAATGGTGTCTGATACCACAAAAAAACAAGCTAGATAAATCTGAATGAAAGAAAAAGGTGTTACTTTAAAATCAAGCTTAATACAATAAGACCTCCTTTCTTAAAAAAAAAAAAATAGCAGTGGTAATAGTAGTAGATCTGCAAATCTACTTAAAACTTTTATCATATGAATAGATGATATTCATGTTTGGTTTTTACTTGGTAAAGAAATTTTAGTTTGTTTTGAGGAATTTCAAACATTTTCATAAACAACTGATTCTAAGTTTGGGACGGTTTCAGATGCAAAGTCAAGTCCATTCATTTGCACAAAATTTTGAAGTTGTTTAAATCATATCCATCCGTTCTAGAATTGTCAAAGTTTGTTGTTCACATCTTTCTTCATCATCCTCACTATCATTATTGCAATCATATGTGATTCTTCTTCTTTTGGCTGCCGATTGCTCCAGTAACTGGGCATCCGATAACTCTCCTAAGCCAATCGACAAACAATTTGCTAATCAATTCCAATAAATAAAATGTGACAAAAATTCAATAATCAACATCCCAGTCAGTCCCTGTTGCATAAATCCAGAAAACGAAATGAATGAAAGAGAGAGGATTGCATACGCTCACTGATTTACCATTAGAGTCTGTTCTATTTGCCAGGAAGCCAAAGGTTTTGGCCCCTTTGTCATTAATTCAATGGGACATCTGACGCAATGTGTACAAAGTTGCAATGGGTCAAATTGTTCCTGTGTGCGCCAATTGGTGCGGGACGCATATAAAAAACCCTGCGATGGTGTAGCGCATCAACCGATGATGGGATAAAATGGTATAAAACTTTATACGAAATGAAAAATTATAGAATTTAAGAGAAGAGACTAAATTCAATTTGAAAAGTACAAAGACAAAGTGACTTAAGCTATGAAAGTTGGAATAGATGGAAGACAAACCATTTTAATATGGCACATTTGACAGACCTGAGGTTTGAGTTGATTTGTGAGAATGGCCCCTATCAAATTTGTAGTGTCACCAGCAGTCCATTGGAAGAGCAAGAAAAATGATACACCTCCCATTCCATCAATGTTGATAAAGTTCTGAATCATCTGCCTGAAATCAACAAAAATAACACATCATGGTACCCTTTTTTAATCAAGTTACTCACTAAACACTACATCCATTGAAATATTAATATTCTCAGCATGAATTCACCACTGTCATCTGCGCACCACATTAGTGAAGAGCATAAAAACCATAAAACATACCTAAAAATCAAACCATTCATTTAAAACGACAGTTTTCTTTCTCATGTGACCTCAAGATTGTGACATAGAGAATTTTTGACAATGCTTTACTTACGGTATAGCAACCAACATCCAGGTCACCATGGAAATAAGTCCAACATAAGCAGAGGCTTGTTCTCTTTCGCTAACAGCACAAGTACCCATCATGTGCCAAATCCACTGTACACCATCTGGACATCCACCTGTTAGATTACTAGCATTGGGATGATTGTAACTGTTAAGCGAAGCCAATGGATCCAATGGGCCAAATCTTGCATATGGTGTCATTTTTAACCTATCGTTTAGAAATGTAAACAAAGAAGAATTAATGTGATTCCAAGGGACGGATTCCAGTTAAAACTACTGCAAATTAGTTAGGAGGAGAAAAAGAGGTAGCCTAGTGACAACCATTTCAAGCTTCATGATTGGATGATTTATGTATTTAAAGTCAATGAGGCGCGGATAGCTTGGTAAATTGCGTCGCTGGCCTACGAAGTTAAAATGATTGCAAGTTCACACTCGACTAGAGTTCGAATCCCGATCGGTACTTTTCGCTGAAATTAAATTTTTCGGATTTTGTCTGCTCCCCTCTCCTGTGGTAGGCAAGATATAAGTGCCTAGAGTCCTATCGGAGACGGACGATAAAATTAGGGGTTCCATGTGCCTTTGCTCATGTAAAAGAACCCTCAGTGGTAGAAAATTGATAAGAGCAGGTCATACCGGCCCCACCCTGGCAAAAATTTGAAATTCAATTCCTACCATGGCCTGTTAATCCGTTCGAGACGGAAGGTCATGTCGCTTGCCTCCTTTGACGATTATGCTTTGTTTACTATCACAAAGTGTATTTATGACAAGCATTGCTCATCATACGGGGTACTGACCTACTTGTCACCTTGGCATTACAGCTATATTAGAAAAAATGACGAGCTCGTCATAGAGTCACAAAGGGGTAGAAACATTTTCTCCAGAATCTTCACTAGATCTATATCTAGATTGTTGAAGACGGTTCAAAAATGAAAGAAGAAGAAGTCTCTCGAAGATTCATACCAAAGATAAAATGCTCTTTCTACCTACATTTAGTTGGCCTTTGAGTTTTTTTGACAGCAACATCTTCATACAGTGTTTGTAAGGAATTCAAAAACTGACTACAACAACAGGACTTCCCTAGAAATGTGAGGAACAAACAATCATAGGCAGAAATTAGATCTAGATCTAGATCTAGGCTAACATTGACAATTTGTATGAAATTAGGAGGAAAATTGGACTCTTCCTCAGGACTATATCACACTGGACAACCTGTGGCTGTGGAGGTGGATCTGCTAGATAATGGATTGGTAAGAAGATTACAACACTGAGATAGATTTAATACTATTGCATTTACTAGATCTATAGTGGATGTACCCCCAGTGACACAGAGCTACAAAAGCTAATGTAAAAAACTCCAATCCTGATTTGAAAAGTGAATGATTTCAAGAGAAAACATGTTCAAATCCATATCTAAACTGAAGATGCACGTAAATGAAGCTCAATGAGCATAACATAAAGCAAGCTAAAAATCAGGCTCTGTGTCACTGGAAGTACTGTGTCACTGGGGGTACATTCACTTACCAGATCTCTAGACTAGACCTAGAATCTAGATTAGATCTATAGATCTAGAATCTAGATATAGATATCTAGATCTCTAGATCTAGAGAGAGAAAGCCTAGCTTAATCTGAATTTGTCAATGCTAGATCTAGATCTAGATTCTCTAGATATAGATCTAGATATCTAGATTCTATATATCTAGATCTAGATCTAGAAAATCTAGATTCTATCTAGCTCTAGATCTAGATCTAGTATCTAGTTCTATCACCAACCCACAAATTTGAAAAATTATTTACGTATGACCTATTGGGGGATCAATTTTATAAAAGAATCTTGAACTCAGCAAGAGGGTCAAGACCTCACAACAGTACGTCACATGAGAGTCTGAAAATAGATTTGATTTGATTAGGGCGGTGTCTTTGTTTTGGTTTTCAGGAGACATGCGCCATATGCATGACCTAGGTAATCTAAAATGTTGGATTAAACATTTTCTGACGGATAAAATGATTCTATCGAACCACAAATACTCGGTTACAGTATTGAATCGATTTTGAACTATTTAATAGTGATCTATGTTTTATTTAATAATAATTTAATGAAGCTGTTAGGTTTATATTGATTATCAATAAACAGTCAATATATTTGTTTCTGTAATTTCAATTAAAAAATGGAGGGTAACTATATGCCCCGGAAGTGAAATAGCTTTACCGACCATTGCCGAAGTGTCTCCATCAGGTAATGGAAAATGGCCATATTGAAGTAATGATGAAAACGAATCAATTGTCATCTGCCATCTAAGTAAAATATGTTATTGATTTATTGCATTGTAATTCATTCTTATTAAATTGGGGATCATTTATCATGTCTTATTTGTCTTGGTTTTAGGAGAATGTCTTCGAAAACGAGCTTTTAATATCGTCCCAGTTGTGGACTCATACCTCGCGAAATATATGAGATGACATCTAGAGCAAACTCATCAATATCACCTCCGGTTCAGATACCTCAACCGAGACACGTACCGTATCCTTTTTAAAGTTTTATTTCATTACCTAGATCATATGTACATTGTGGTAGTTATATATCTATGATATGCAGAGAAGTTCATGTCTAAATCTTACCCTTCTTAATCTAGATATTTAGACCTGGATCCAGGTTTAAAGAGGATGTACCCCCCAGTGACACAGTATGGCCAGTGACACTACTCAGAACCTGGTTTTCGGTTCACTTGTTTTCATTGAGACAAATTTATTTGAATGTTTTAGTTAAGATGTGGAAAAGAACTTGATTTTCTCTTGATGACTGGCAGTTTTCTAATGGCAGCCACTATGAGGCGCGCGACGCGCCGCCCATGACACAATGCGAGGCGCGCTGCCGTGTACCGTGTTATACGCAAGACCGACACATCGGGTTTCCTGCGCAGCGCGCGACAGTCTCGCGCTGTCTGCCGTCTGAGTTACCTGGCTATTGGCTATCCTA
>JASKDV010028982.1:0-16304 GCA_032466395.1 Aegires albopunctatus | reverse complement strand
GAGAGAGAGAGAGAGAGAGAGAGAGAGAGAGAGAGAGAGAGAGAGAGAGAGAGGAAAATGAGAGAGAGACAAACTAAGGCAAATAGAGAGATTAAGTGACTATTACGTAATAATTATATGATCTAAAATGGCAGGAAGGAGGACTATGCTATTATCACAAATAATAATGATATAGGATTCAACTGGATAGTTGCAAAGAATATAAATAAAATACATTAAAACAAAAACAAGCTTAAACCAAAGCAAATGCTAGATGAAATACACGGCAAAGATATAACATTTTAAAAAGGAAGTCGAAGATCAGCATTAAGGATAATGTATGAAGAGATCCATAATAAGAACTACACCAATGCAAAGAAAATAGCAAACATGACATATGCTCTTTAAGTGGCAGCGGATTGAGTTGGAATTTAGGTTTCGTGACATCTTTATACGACGATAAGCAATTTAATTTGAAACGGAATGGAATTAAAGAGGATCCCTCGGATTTCCTCTCAGCCAAAAACACACAAACACCTTTTGACTTAATTTCCAAAAGAGGCGTTATCGGCCAAAGGTGGGTGGATGTGGGAGTGATTTTGCTGCCGCGACATATTTCCCAAATACAAATGAGTTACTAAATCTACCTGGCCCAAAACTGGTAAAGACGGGAATAAACCCCATCGAAGAATGCAACCCTGAAATCTTGTCACGTGTTTAGCATTCAGTTCCGGCCACCCTATCATTAGCTGCACGTGGAGGTTGCCATAGACGCAATGGAACACGGGATGGCTCAGCTGGGAAGCAGTACCCGAAAGATGCCGCTAACGAATTTTTAATGTTTGTTTGATAAGCTTAGTCTTCCAGCGGCCATAGTCGGATAAGCGATGATGATGATCGAACCAAAAAATTATTTCCTCCGGCTCTGTCGCACGGAAGAGTAACACGCTTACCTGAAACAAAACATTGGACGAAAAGAAAAGAACAGGTTAGAATAAAATATGAAAGGCGGATGACAGCCCGTGAAGAGCTGAAGAGCTGGATGGAAGGAGTGAAGTAAACCAGCATGGTATTATTCTTTCGATTTTTGGATTATACTGTTTGATGTGTGAATTAGAGGAGGAGGGGAAATCATGGATTTCATTCATAGAATTAATTTTTTCAGGGAGGAAAGGAAGGTGGGAAACACAATTTCAAACCATAATACCAAGGGAAAAATCCAAACATTTAGGCTTTGCTGTTAAATCAAGGATGGGGAATCAGCTGGAAGCAGGGGAGAGTGGGTGGAAATAATAATTCTGGATATCCGAAATTAATCAGAATTGTATTAGAAGAGGAGCGAGCAAACAGAATACTTAGTGATTCTTGTTTGGATTTAAGCCTATTTGTCAGTTCGTGTTTCTTATAGAGAAAATTCAGTTCGCTAATCCCTTCTTTGTGGCTGGTGAATCTCGCATGTATGAGAAAAGACGACCGTGAAGTGATTTCTGCAATTGAAGTTTTGATTAACTAAACCTCATTCACACTTTTTAATATTCTTTTTTTTTTTCTCCTTCCTAATTGAACTACATGTAGTAATAAGGGGCACGTCGGAATCATCTGGTCATAGTTGATCTTTAAACACATTTTAATATTATTTTTGAGGTGGGAACCGATTGAGATTTACTTCTTCATCGCAACAATAAGACAAACTCTTCTACTTTAAATAAATTGAGACCTTTTTTCAACCATGATCTATTCAAAGAAATGAGATTCGGGTATCTAAGATGAATGATAAGTTTGAACCATGCTTCGCTTCCGGTAATTTTCACAACTCTTCTGGTAACCTTGTACTTTAGTTATTAGCACGTAGCCTCTACCATAATCGGATCCTCCGCCGATTTGTGTGAGACAACAAAGCACCTTCTGGAACGTGTACTGTTTAAAATGCATGGACGTAAATTATGTAACAATGACATAATATTACGTTATTGTCATTGTCTTTATAATCTAACCGCTAGGTTTATCAAAGCACCGTTTTTAATACCACGAATGCAAGAATTCAAAATAAATGGCAGAATGTACCACAAGATATGGTACATTGTACTTACCTCCTTCAGTCTTCAACGTCTTATATCCTGCTTGGACTTGACCTTCGAAAGAAAATCGATGTTGAGAATTTCCTCTGTATTCTTTGGTTCTGCTCATAGTCAAATTGCTTTTTTACTAAACAGAAAATATATCAAATACGTCAAATATATATCCAAATAATATATCATACAAGGACAAGTCAAACAGTAATGATACTTTATCTATGACCCAAAGAACAATATACGTAGCATCATTTCATACCTCGAATTAAAGCTGAGGATCTCAGGATTAGATCCTTACTTTTCAATATTGTCTCCACCACACCCAATTGCCACAGTCCAATGTTAAATAAGTGCATGCATGTCAGTTCGGTGAACTTGGGCAGATGGTTTTTAGCCATCTTTTCACAGTAGTTTTTTGACCTCTACAATATTTTCATAGTGATGACCTCAAAAGGCTTCTTTCGTAGGACTGAAACGTTTCAAAGACGTCTGAGGGTGCCAGATCAGGTGAATAAGGTGGATGGGGTATCGTTGTCCATTCAAATGAAGTGATTGCCTCCAGTGTCATAGAACTTGTGTAAGGATAGACATTACCATGATAAAAAAAAAAAATGTCTTCCATAATCAAATTTGGTCTGATCCGCTGAATTCTTGCTTTTAGGCGTATCAGTATTTGAATATAGGTCTCACATTTAATCGTTTCTACTCGTGGCAGAAAATCAACAAGATTTACACCATAATAATGTAAAAAAAAGAGTTGCTTTTGCCTTGCTTGTTGACAGCATTGATAATGCTAGAAGGGCGTCCAGAGCGAGGTTTGTCTGACATGCGGATTGGTTCCTCATGCTCATTCTCTGGTTTCTCCATTAAACGTCGAATTCAACTGAACACATTACCAGTTAAAAGGCTTATCTCTATACACATTTTGTAATCTTTTAACGATATTAGCTGAAGTGTTTCACTCTAAAACAAGAAATTCAACCACACCTCTTTTCTACATGGATCTTCCAATGGGGCAGCCATTTTTTAATTAAATTACGTCATTAAAATCAAAGGAATTGGATTTTTAACAAGTCAGGTTTGAGAGTATAATATTGTGGGTACATTTAAGTCAAATATAACGTCAATTGTTGATCAGTAGAGGACGTCGCATTATTTTTTTGACATGCCCTCGTAGAAGTAGTTAGTAACTCATTGCATTTATTTGTATTCGAATAGCAAACTGTTATAATATGTCTTTGCTTAAATAACAATAGATCTGATGTTGCTGAAGAATTATACCTAATAAACCTTTTTTCTTCTTTTTTTTTCTAAGGTTTTGTAATATTTTCATGGACTGTTTTCTTCCAGATGAATCTTGGATTGTTTATCCAATATCCTATTAGATGGTCTCAAAACAAGAAACTTAACAAAACGTAATGGTTTAACCTATGGTCCCAAACTACAATGAGTCGACTCAATGCTCTATTCTATGGATGAAACAGGGTGATCAAGACAGTATTCACCAATCCAAATTATGACTTTCCCATTTTGTGAAGCGCCAAAGCTCATCCGCATTACCACTTTGTGGTTAGTGGAGAAGATTTTTATCGGAAGCCTCCAAAAGTCATTCCGTTTTGTCCGAAACACAACTTAAAGCTGGAATTCCATTACATGTGTCAGTCATTGAATATGACCTTCAGAACTGACTCCAAGTGTCACTGCTTTCAACAATCGCTCAATATGATTGGCATCCTAGGTATGTCTGGCGACTTTGAAAGGTGCGCATCTATATTTACTTTCAAGGAATGTGAGAGACACTTGATGTGATCACCAGTCTTGTTACCTTAAGCAGGTATTACATTATATCCGCCCTTTCGTTCTTCTTTCTGTGATAATTGTTTCAGTCGTGGTTGTAGTGCGATTGTTGAAAACCGTACGTCTGATGAGTACCATAACCTTGTAACCTCAATACATGTACATTCTTCAATTGGTTACAGGATTGCTGTCCTCAGCAGACGCATTACAGGTGAAATCGAGCATATGGAAGTGCTGAAAGGTGGACACATGAACAGTTTAAGATATTACAACTGGTGATTACATCATCAATTATCTCTCATATACTACCTCATGGGTAATTATTGATGAACACATCCCAGACATAATGATTGTTCGAGTTTATGTTCTCATGTCAATGCTTTATGGTATAATCTGTAGATTTGAAAATCCAACCAAACCTATAAAACACTACGACAAACACGATCCCATTAAAATTTAAAATACCACTGTTACCGCGTATATAATACACATAAAATGCTTACTGCGGACGTTTATAGTTTATAGTTTTCCTCTTATGTCTCCTGTCCTCCCCGAATCTCTTTTGAATATCTTTGTGTTTCTATAGTAGTCCTAGAAGTTTCCTTATCACTTCTCAGCCCTTGTTGCTTTCATTAACTGTCATTTTCCGCCCTAACGCTGCAACCGGTATTATGTTCTGCTTTTCATAAAACAATAAAACAAGTGCTTTGCTTGAGGCTTTCACTCTTGCGGGGCCCTAAACCAGCGCCACTCGGTATCAACGTTTAATAAATCAGGGCCTCGTGCCCTACATCCGGAGAGCGGTGATAAAGTCTTGGTAACCACGTATGTGTAAAATTGTCTATTTATCTGCATACACTTTGTTGGATTTTACATTTTGATTTTCATTCAAATCATGACAAGTCTTAACTAAGCTTGTCTTGGATTAAATAACACTTGGTATCAGTCATATTAGAGGGCAGTCAGTGAAAGATTAAATTGAATAAATTAATAAAAACCAGGAAGGATTTCGAAACGTCGTGTCCACAGACAACATTTCTTTGTAATATTGATAAATGTCGATAATGTGATAACTGAAAAACTAATTTCTATTCATCATTCAGTAGCAGATAAGGCCGCTGATTATTCTACGGTGCCTGCTTTATAGTCATACCTCTTGGGGCCAAAACTGTTGCCATCAATCTCAATGGAAACATTTGGAGGTATATATTATATACGTATTATTTTACAATCTTTTTGCCGTATCATGAGAGGGAACATGACTATAAAAGAATATCTCATTTGAAAAGTATAAGAAATAGAGAGTGTTGTATCCATAGGCAGTTCATCATCTGATTGTGAAACAACGTGAATTTCGTGCACACTCTGCCCGATTGTTTTGCAGCTACTCTTTTCCAATAGATTTCCTGAATGAGTCTGCCACTGTGGTAGAAGTCGTAGAAATTATGTCATGGAAACATTGTGAACTATAGAACGATATTTATCTACCAGATATATAGGAAGGATGATCTGCGGGATATCTAGGAAGTCGTGCACCATCCTAGTTTTCATTATTCTTCTTTGTTTCGAATCGATTATGATCAATAAAGGTGTTTTATATTTAAAATGTTACGACGGAAACCTGGATAGTGTGTAACTTCTGGGACACTCTGTATAGGTGTCCGTTGAATTGTATGAGGAAAAAGTAAAAGTACTATAGCTTTGCTTTGCTTTCGCTGGCAAGAAGATCGTTTCGTTACATCAGCTGGACTTCCCTTCGATGGTTTCAAGAGGTAATGAAACGCAATAGTTTCACAGTTATGGTTACTAAAGCAAATATTGTTCGTAGTTACGATAAGGAATATTTATGACTACGAGACCACAGGCAGAATTATTCAGGCTTTCAGAAAAGCTGCACGTTCTAACCGTTTTAGCTCCTCATTGACACTAATTAATGAACTCCACACAATAAGTAACACAAGCTCTTGTGAGAGAAATTCAAGCTTACCATGACGGATAGTTCTGTAACTATTCTTGTCCAGGAAAAGTCTAGATCATTGGGCTACTATGGCCACGACCTTACGTTAATTCCCCATAATATAGATTTGATGTTGATATGAGAAAGACAATCTGCGTTGTAGAGAAAAAAGAACTTTAATTTCTTGATCACGCGATAAATCGTCAACGTTAAGTAATGCTCTCAACCGGACCAAAAACATTACCCAAAAACATTACCTAAAAACATTACCTAAACACCTTACCTAAAAACATTACCTAAAAACATTACCTTTCGGTTATAGAAAAATGTTAGACATACATGTATAACTTAACAATCCAGCATTATTATTAAGTAGACTAATATGTCTTGCCCCTTAATAAATTTTATTATACTGAAGACAAGATGTATCAAAATATATATTGTATAAAACATCAATAGAACACGAAAAAGAACCTATTACAAAAAATGTTATGGCTTACAGAATTAACAAGAGCGCTTTCAAATTAATTGTCTTGAATAGTTCACACACCTCTGCTTGGTATCCTTTCAGATTTCCTTCCTTAATTATATTATTATGATACCATCTTAAATCTTTTGACTATCTTTAAAATTTTGTTTTGTATTTTTTAAACTGATATTATTATTATTATTATTATTATTATTCTTTGTTATTATTATTATTATTATTATTATTATTATTATTATTATTATTATTATTATTATTATTATTATTATTATTATTATATGAAATGACCTGCTGTCGAAATAATTGAAGTAAAGTCTGTGAATCTGCCATTCATGTCTGAAAAACAGACTAAAAACAAATCGTCATCATTAACCTCAATCTACCAAAGTGTATTTACAATTCATGTAGCAAAGTTATAGCTATGTTTATAATACCGGTAATGGGGAAAAACGACATAATATGAAGGATATATCATTATGTAGACGAATAAGGTGTGGGGGAGTATTTGTTTTTATGCGTATGTATTGTTGCTTGTGAATAGTTAATAGTTTTCAAGGACCAATATGTATTAAACCAATCCGGCATACACTATGCAGCCAGAGAGAGGTGAAAATAGGAAACTTACATTCACTCATAGAGTTGTTGGATTTTCAGACTCATAATGGAAGTACTGATGGCATTTGTATCTTTCGACATTAACGGCCTGCTTATTTTGATTTCAAACAACATTCATTATAATAATACATTGCATCACGTCTATTTGTGTTGATTTTTTCATGAAAGATTATTTGATTGAACGATTCTAAGTCATCGACGACGAGGTACACTGCATCAAGAGTCATATTATTCATGATAAAACTAAAAGAAGGTTTGGCATTATTATTTTCCGGTGACATGACGGGGTTTATTAAATGAGAGTAAGAGTAATAAGTAAAGAGAGATAGGGGGAAGGGAGAGAGAGAGACAGAGAGATACACTCTAATAATGATCAGTTGCACTGTAAGAACTCATGCAATGTTTTGGGCTTTCTAATAAAATTGGCGATCTCTTCTTTGATTTCAAAATTCATTTTTAGCATGAGACTGGTTTAGAAGTCATTTGAAATATGGTTGTTGATGGCCATGGTTTGCTACTTTATGCATCTAAAAAAATCTGGCATATATACAAACTAACCGATTGCAAGGGCATTATTAAACATCTTGTATGCCTACCATTATTGACTTAATTGATTTTGAAATCCCTTTTACACATGTAGCCTTTATCGAAAAAAATTAAAATCCCTGCGTTCTACTGCCAGTCAGAGACCAGTATGTCATGGCAGGTGAGAATGACCAACATACATTTTGTAGAAAAGGCCATGTTTGTCTTCGGAATTGGGTTGTGTCATTGAACTTGACTGCTAACGTCCACACCATTGCCATACCTCCTGTCCTCCTTCAGCACTAATTGCTTAAGTTACAAATGTCTATCATTTCAGAGCCAACCGGCATCAAACCCATGGGCATATGGGAATTTCTCACCTTGCCATGGTAACAAAGGCTGACCATACAATTAAATGATTATGCACGATCACGCATGTCTGCTAGCCTTAGAGAGTGATCAGTGCTAGTTTATCAAGCATTGGTTGATATATGTTACACTTTTTTAATTGACATGATCAGATAAGTGGATAGCTCAATAGGTTAAGGAACTGGCCAACAAAGCCAATATGGTCGCGGATTCACACTCGACACGAGTTCAAATCTCAGACGATACAGGCTTTATGTTGAAATCCGTTTTTTCTAATTTCTTCTGTTCCATTATCCTGTGGCAGGCAGGATATAAGTATCTGGTCCTATCGGGACTATTTGTGTAAGACAAACATTGCCAAACATACCTATACCATAATATAATATATATAAGTGGTAATGCTTGTTGAAAATGATCTTACTATCTCATTTAAATCAAATGGTCATTCAAAAAATAAGTAAACAATAACATTGTGTCTAACAGAAAAGAAAGTCTATTTAAAATCACAAATCAAATATGGAAATGTGTCAATTTAAGTCAAATAACATTCCTAAAATTGGTCATATGAAAGTGGCTTATGCCTATTTAAACCAATCATTGAGATCATGTTGAAAACTGGTTAATAAATAATGACTTACCACCAAAGGTGAGTAATAGGCAGGTCCAATGGAAGTATCTCTTCCAGGAACATCTTGTTTTTTTAAAGTGCCATCATCACATTCCTCATAGCCATATGCCTGACCTTGTGAGGGGATGGAAGGTGCTTCAGGCTTTCGGTGAAATTTGATGCGACTTGTCATCAACTGAAAAATCATAAATAACGATAATATCAACATCACCTATACATTCATTTAAATATTATTCATGCTATCATAGACTTACTTGAATCCTTTTGCATTCTTGAATTTACATGAAAGTTCTATATTCATCCGTAACTAAGAAATAATCTTACACAAAATGAAGAAAATCAATACTGTAGCCAACAGTATTCTATTCTTAATATAATGATATAAGCCACACAAAAATATCAACAACAAAAAAATAAAACAAAAATCAATGAGAATAAAGCACTGCCAAGCAATATATACATCAAGAAGCAATATAATATACAGTCGAACCTGTCCATAGCGGTTACTTAACATTTCAGAGAAAAGTGACCATTATAGACAGGTGGCCGTTATGGAGAGAGGCTGAGGTGAGATAAGCAAATACTTCCCTTCTAATTTTCCAACCAACAATATACCGTACAAAAATTATCAACCCCTCCCCCTCCTTTTGATACGCGTGCAGCACTGATCAATCATCCACTTAAAATCTCATAGCTGTATTTAGCTTGTCGATAAGCAATGTTCACCTCAATGCCTCCTCCCTCTCCCTATTATTACGTAGTGTTGATCAATGTTTCACTCATCCTCGTGACCGCATATGGCTCGTCGATGAGCAGTGGTCACTTCATTAGCTCCTCCCTCACACTACCACCCAATGATTCTGTCCCGGTCAAACGCGTCTAGACCATCATAGACAAATCAGATGGCCATCCTCTTCAAAGAGAAGGATTCACCTAGGTAGTATCTAGCCATAATATAAGATAGGCCTCTGTGTTGCCTAGCTATACCATTGTGTTTCACTTAATTTATCAATCTTACACACATTGATTACAACTCGGAAGGCTGTAAAGTTCAAGGTGGGCGGTCAGTCATGTTGCCATTGAGCAGATTTTTGTCTAAAATGTGACCACTATAAGCAGGTTTGGTGGTTATTCTGTCACTAAAATGACCGGCCGTGGCTGTGTTAGACAGTTGGCCACTATGAAGTGGTTAAAATTATAGGAAAAAAACAAGGGAGTCACAGACCAGTGGCCACAAGTACAGGTGGCCATTATTGAGAGGTGACCTTTAAGGCAGGTGGGACTGTATTTGAAGTTTTTTTTCATCACCAATTCTATCACTATGTAAAAAAGATAGATTCTAAATAATGAAATGTAATAAAGGATATTACAATATGTAGGTCTTATGTCTTTACCAAATTACATAATTTCCCCCTTCTCCTCTGATTATCAACCAATGACATATAAAATTACAACACCTGTAAATGTTTCTGTCTGTACTACTGTATCGATTGAGTAGTCTGGATTAGAGAGGGCAGACTATACTGCAACAAACAACCGAATACTCATAATTTGTGTTGATCTAGCAGCAAGTTATCATGAAATAAAACAATATTCCAGTCCATCATTCACAATTTCCTTTTCACCTTTCCCTAATCATTAGGTATAATTTAAGCAATAGTAAATTATATTTTTTGGACAAATAGGTAATTGACATAAAAGCATCATTTTCAAGTACATTTGTACCAAAATAACAATAATGTGTCCTGTGAAAGCAAACATAGTTAAAGAAGAATGTTCTATTGTTGAAGGGACATAACACTGTTATATAAATGATTGCCAGTAAATTTTCCAGAGTTGCCCCAAGGCTATGGTTGAATGCCAACTCACTCAAAGCCTTTATTATGATTTAAAAATAGTTTAGTAATCATACATGCAAATATTTTCATTGCTAATACTTTTATGACAGAATAAGATTTGGAAATGGAATAAATATGAATTCATATTCAAGGATATAACTTACAAGTCCCTTGTTGTCTCTCTCAGGGGCAGATTTTGATTTGCGACTTAATTCATTGTATTTGTGAACTTGATAAGCTCCAGGTCCAGGAGTTTCATTTGACATATCTGAAAATCTCTTAGATCTATTTGCAAGTGATGCTCCACCCTGAAAAACAAAAAGTTTACTCATTGTTGACTAAAATTGTGTTTAAAATGCTGAAGCATAAAACAAATGGAATCCTAATAAATATAGCAGTAAGTCAATGAAATTATGCTGTACTCAAAGATAGGATGTATTTGATGATTATTAATGTATACCCTCTTACATTGCCATTGCTGTTTTGAACCTATCTGGTTTATTGTAAATTCCTAAACATAATGTATAAAAGATTACTGTGAAAATTAAATCTTTATGCAAGCTATCATTTTTTCACTCTGTGCTTTCAATTAACTTTGTTTGCCAAAAATATTCATGGTGGATTAAAGGGATCCTTGGGAAAATTTTAATTTATAAGCGTAAAATTAAGCCTTTTCAAACATTCAAATATTTATGTTTTGCAAAATCTACATGATTTAAATCAACACAATTAATAGTTAATTCTGGTATCATAGAAATGTGCAAATTACAGGTTTTCTTGAG
The DNA here is from genome assembly GCA_032466395.1 of Aegires albopunctatus. Taxonomy (NCBI): domain Eukaryota; kingdom Metazoa; phylum Mollusca; class Gastropoda; order Nudibranchia; family Aegiretidae; genus Aegires; species Aegires albopunctatus. Next base: position 5,255 of record JASKDV010028982.1, on the reverse strand, counting down.
ATATATTATTAAAAACCCAAAAATTTGAAAAAAATGTTTTGATTCAATGAAACACGACAAGATTTCTTAATGATTCTCACCTTAACATTTTCCAGAATTGTATTCAGGTCATAATGACCTGGACCTGGAGCAGCTACTACCTGGTCACTGACATTGAGGAATGTTTCACGACCAGACATTGATAAAAATGGAGCATAGCCATCTGTTAAAATGATTTACAAAAATTTTATAGAAATAACGATTCAAACTTGTTTTTATAAAGAAGTACAAAAAGATTTTATTCAGAGTTTGAATTACAAATAAGAAATGAACTTAAAATCCTTTTCAAGTGTCAATATTGCAAGTCTCAGATTTATACATTTTTTTTATTTTTTATTATTTGTGTGTGGGTGTGTGACTGGACTTATACAAATAAAACACTTATATTGCCTCACCAGCGATGTAAAAAAAAGTTATTAACAGTAGTTAATTAAAATACGACTTTATCTATTGAAGCAGATGATCCTATAGTGACTCTAAATCACACATAATAATGATATGCGTAATTCAGTATCGTCATAAATACTGATCGTTTCATAATGAGTAAACCTCTAATGAGAGTATAAACCACTCAACAGTTTTTCATCTTTACTAATTCCTTACTCTACTCAAATGTGTGTTTATGACTAAAATTCCCATTTAGCTTTAATAAGAATAATACAAGTGCTTCACCTCAGCGTACAAAAAGTTTGACAAAAAAGAAAAAAACTTTGATTGAGATTGAGATTGAGTTATTTTAACTATTTTATTTCTTGTATGCACATATGGGAAATGAAAACTTAAAAAGAAAAGAATACCGGTATTACATTTTTTAAAAAATGAATTAATGTTATCATTTTTATAATTGTTGATTTATATGGTTATATTTTGAGGACTTAAAATCATAAAAGTACAATAAATTATGATTTAAATGCATACTATGTCTTTCCATAAGTGACAAAATAGGCAAAGGGAGTTTGCTAATAAACAAAAGGAAATCAACTGCGTGGTATATTTAAAAAAAAATGTAATGTACAAAGTCATTCTTTTAAACTCTCTTTACACATATCACTTGTAAAAGAAATAACTTTCAAAGCATGTTCAGTCTGTTTACTTTGATTTATAACCATAAATCTTTCTTTTCACATTAGTGTCTATGCATACTTTTGATTCTCCTAATGTATGCTATCAGCTAAGTAAAAAATCTTTTTTTCTTTTCTTTAGATTTTAGGCTATATTATGAATCCCTATAAATCTAGACCTATACCATAATGATAAAAACAGAGGCCTAAATTACATAAAATATAGAACAATCTAATTTTAAACAAACAAACAAAAATGTCTCTTTATTGACCTCTTAACGTTATCAATGTTAATCAGGAAATCAAAACACAAAGCCATAATTATCTACATGCATCGTAAAAACATGCATGCATAAATACAAGATGACATCTCAAGAAATTAATTTACCTTGTTTCAGTCTGGCTTTACTGACATTGTCAGCTTCATAGCTCCCTGGACCAACGGCATTTGGTGTTGATCCAATTTTAAAAGCAATATCTCTTGGAGCTCGGTCGTACATATTGTCAATTTAAAATTGAATAGCAATCTCCAACCTGATCACTGATGAGGAACCATAATATTGTTAATAATGATTTAGGTTAAACTTAAATGACATACACTTTAAATCATTCAATAGTTCAAAATGAAATACTGATCTTTCAATAAAATGTTCTTATCATTAAACAGCCTTCGAATTCTATCATAATAACTATAATTTTGGGTTCATAGGCCTATATATATAAAAATCTAACATGGTATGCAAAACACTACTAGAGTCTACTCTTTAAAAACAAAACATAATGGAAAGTATAACAAAACTAATTCAACACTCATTTTCTAAATGAAAGCATTGTCAAATAACACAATGCTGATATACTGATCTTTCGCACAATTTCCACAACAAACGTAATAGATGTTGTTATAAAATTAGAGAGCATCTTACCTGTATATCTGATTTCACTTCGGCACAGCATCAAGCCGCCATGTTGATTATAGTTCGTTGCCCAGGGAGATGTACTTCCGCAGGGAGACGAAAATCGATAACCTTAAGCTGCAAAAGGTTACTCGCAAAATACTCTTATGCCAATTTTCTCATATAAACGATATTTTATGTGAATAAATCATTAGCTATCATTTATAGCCTGGAATTCTTTGTGCAATGATACATTGCAAATGTTATGCAACAAAGCATTTGTTCGTTTTACGTCTACCATAAAACGGCTCGATGTAAACAGAGGAAAATGTAAACAGTGAGTGAAGCGGTAAGTCGTAGAACAGATTTCGTTCTCTCTTGTTCACGTTGAGTGGGTTTTCTTTTCCTTCCAAACTTACACACCGAACTGATGATGTTTCTTAAGCTATATATATTACATCCTTATGAATTTGGTCAGATTAAGTCTTGAATCTAAATTATATAATCTTAAGATTGGGCCTGTGTCATTTTTGATGTTAGTTTGTGGCAGAAGATTATCAGTCACAACTTTGATAGAATCTAGATCTAGATCTAGATCTAGATCTTAATCTTCCACTGACAATTGAAATACTGGAATCAGTTAGCCTTCACATAATCTATGGTAAAAATGGTCGAGAAATTTGAAGAATAGCAAATATGGATAAAATATAGGCCTAGAATAAGATCTAGATCTAGATCTAGATCTAGAATATTAGACATTATATAACAGATCTTGATACACATACTTGACATACATTACAGTGCAGCCCACTTTTATGCAATGTACCAACATCACTTAGATAAAGATCTAGATCTACATCAACACAACCGATTTTTTCCTTTTATAATAACATATATTGATGTAATTTGATGAAAACCCCTAAGGTCGACATTCTCATATTGTCAGTGAGGACAATAATATAAGCAAGTAAACACATATAAATTCCTGCTGATAGCCAATAAATCCTTTGTGAAGCATCACTAATGGAAATGCATGCTATTGTACAGTGATCCATCTCCTAAACCTGTGTAAGTCAATGAAATTGCATGCTCTCTGGTCCTAAATATGGCCCCGCTTTTAAGGCCAAATAGATCCATTTTCCATTTGGCATTGACTTTGTGTTGATAGTATCCCTCCCCTTTATTTTCTACTATCCTGCTTATAACAACATGCGTCGGCAGTCTCAGTGATGTTGATATTAGTGGGTTGCACCGTAGATCTAGCTTTAAGTTTAGAGAACAACAGAGTACTGCAGTAAGGCATAATTGGATGGAGTAGATTATGGAATTTTTACGATCCAACATGCCTGCAAAGAGAGAACCTCAAATGATTAATTCCTGTTATCTGGACGATGAACAACAAAAACATGCCAGAACTATTTTATCCTATTTTGATACATATTGGCAGCACCATTTGTGCTTTACCTTTTTAATGGAATAATCATTTATTCAAAATATACTGAAATAGGATTTGCTGATTCTAAATTTTTTGAAAGCTTAGCAAATGCTGAACTGCAAAGATGTATTTTCATCGGACAATAGCAACTTATTTCAATAATAATTCCATAGATTTTCAGGTCTTTTAACCCTTATCGTATGTGTGGGGTACTTTTGGTACCCCGAGGTTGTTTTTATTTGTTTTGAAATGCTTTAAGTACAAAATTTGCTCTGATATTTTCAGTATTCCTCAAATAATTATTCTTTTAAACGGGTATGCAAAATTTATTCCATTTAAAAAAATGTGGATGTGTATTGTTTTTTCTCTTTATGAAACATGGGATCCCTGAGTTCCCCATTCCTACGAATAGGGATATAATGATTTTTTCACTATATGATACATGGGGTACTTGAGTTACCCCAATCGTACGAATACGAAAAAAAAAAACATGACATACAATAAGGGTTAAATCAAGACCATAACTAAATTCTTGGAGATAAGGTAATCCTTAAAACTAAATATAACGTAGGACAAAACTGTACCAAAGATAGAGAAGAATTAAGGGTGACACAATTAATTGAATCCTTGAGTTATGATTTTTATATTGGAAGACCGAGCGATTATTAAGAGTTTAAATCAAAGGAATTGTTGTCACGATCAAATATTATCAGTGCTAGTAATAACAAATAATGAAAAATTGTTTCTTGTATTTTATCTGAAAAAATAGTGGACATTAAAATCATGAAACTTGGATTAGATGCAGCATTGCAAAGTATTAAGAATTAATCACAGTTGGATGATGTTAGTTAAAAAATCGGTTGACATGTGAGTGTAAAATTGCCTTTAATTTTGGTTTCAGTTTGATTTGTTTGTGGTTTATAAATTCAAAAGGCTCACATTGAATTGCACATGATTTGAAAATATAATGCTGATGTTGATAATGCAGCCTTTATGTAGTGTGGTTATGCTCTTACTGAAAGAATTTTCTTTTTTCTGTTCTATTCCCATCAGATCATTAAGCTTTAATTGAAAGCTTGAAATATTGATAATTTCATTAATCACAAATGTTTTGTAGGCTACCCGAATCAATTTCACTTCTGATAAAATGCATAAAAATTAAAAAACTTACTTGTGATACATAGGTCTTAAATTTCATTGATTTACTTTTTAATAGAATAGATGCTCTCACATATTCCTGAAGAGAAAAAAAAATGAAATAGTTGATATGGAATAAAATATCTAGAGATCTAGATCTAGTTAACATATAATTTCTTTCTTTAAACATGTACGGCATGTATTTTGGTAAATTATTTCATGTCATCATTGAAGAATTTGATGCAGTGGTCAGCTCCCTTTTTTTCTGATAAAATCATTTTTCAATCAATCAAAAAAGATTGAGAATAAATCATTGAATTTTAATTATGGGATTCAAAGCTCCAAGTTGACTAACAATGGTAATAGAATGAAATATCTTGCTCCGTTCAATGAAATTTGTCTTGCCATTTGGAGAAAGGAAAACCACCACAATTTATGCGAGCATGAATGAATGGTCATAATAATAAGAGCATAAAATAAAAGCGTTTTATATAGCACTTTTCCACTAAATATGCTCGATGCGCTTTACAGAGTTTCCCTGGCAGGCCGATACAATCTAAAATCCTTCTCAACCCCACAGGGAGCATACAGAGGTGTGATCCTATTAAAGGCACTACACTTTAGCATACTGACAAGATCTTCCTCTACCTATGGCCAGGTACCCATTTTACACCTGGGTACGGTGAGGAA
>JASKDV010028871.1:0-16308 GCA_032466395.1 Aegires albopunctatus | reverse complement strand
AGAAAACTGAAAACTTTTCTCTTTGATACTGTGTAATCAGAGGTGTGAGAGATCCATCTAATCTAATCTAATGTCATGAATATTAAATACGTCTTTTTAGTTCTATAGTAATTTCTATGTGTGTGCTGTGCATTATAACATATTTCATGAGCTTGATTATTATCGGGATGTTTGCGCTATATTAAGAATTATTTAATATTATTTTTATTATTTCAACCAGCAAGCATTTTATAGTTTGATGCAGTGTTAAATCTTTATTATGTAAATTTGATCCAATTGCTACTTTCTATCTCAAACCGTTTTATTGAACAGTTTGAACAATGCCATCCTGCCTTCCCTGGTAATAACACTATATTTCAATTCAATTATATACAGTAAGCCGTTATTCAGGATGCCGCTTCATAAATTCAGGACCAAAATATATTATACCCGACCCATCATCTGGTGCATTTATGAGTCTATTGTTTTCCACCGAAATAGATCTCACCGCTGGCTGTGTTAATGTAAACCACTGGTAGAGAAAGGAGAAATTTTATTGGTTACCTGCCAATATTGTTCACTATGCTGCTCATGTACCTGGCATTGATAGGTCTGAATGAAAATTCTGTGACCGATCATCAATATAACACTCTGTATGCCTCCATCCTGAACAAGGTGGGAGCCAGGTCAGACTTGCATCTTTTCTCTTATTGGCCCGATAAAGATCGACAACCATGAACGTCTCGTTCAGAGCAAAGTTCAAGACTCAGGTAAGGCTCTCAGCCTCCTTAATGGCCTGTTAACCAATGAATGGCAACCGAATGGTGCAACGAGTAGACAGTGCGATTAAAGAAATTACTGAACCTGTCATTTTCTGGTGCGGAATGTCAATAAATATAAAAACTAAGAATATACATTCAAATCTACCATCGATAACAGCTAGTTCTCCCTTTTTCATATCATGAATATACTGTACAATATAAACCGTCGCCACTTTATCGGGACGCCGCTTAAACAGATTGATTCACACAGGCGTCCTGATTAAGTGGCGTGTACTGTGTATTGAAATTGAATTGTATAGCAATGCTTAAAAAGTTATCATTTTTTTAAAAGTTGCACCCCAGAGTTTGTAAAAATTCAAATTCAGTAAAGAGAAAACAGGTTGACTTTTTATTTCCCCGCTTCCTCGCTGCCAAAAGTAGCACATTCAGTGATAGTAATTACCAGCCCTAAACTTAAATGATATTAAATTTTACACAATCCTAAATAAACCAATGTCCAAGTTTGCAGTTGTAAGTGCAAATTGAGATGATGTGTAAAAGTTACATGGGCCTTGCAAAGTGATTATTTTCATCTGACAGTGAAAGTAAAGCAATAATTATCATCAATTTGGTGACCTACTTTCTGCTCTTTTCATTGAGATCGCCATTTGTTACAAATCAAATTCACAGAGCAATTTAGTTTTTGACTTTCTCATAGAGAAATGGCTGCTGGTCGGAATAGCCTACTTTGCTCATGTGCGATGCTCTGGGAGTCAAAAAGTAATCAATGTTTACAAAAATATTATATCAGATTAAGAAAAATTGTAAAGTTCCCATACATGTCAAGGAGAGTCTGGACCAGGGGTCATTAAACTTTTTTGGCCGTTCCTTCTTTTGCAACTTTCACCAGAAGTCACGTCCCTCCTCCTCCTCCCTACCTTCCCCCACCTCCTTCTCTTCGACTTAAACCTTCTTCCTATTTATGCTCAAAGCAAGAACATATTGAAAAAAGACCACAAATGAACATTTTTTAGTATTTTATTTTTTACACGGGAAGGGTATAATAATTATGTATTAATTAATTTATTTCTTTATAAATGTTTTTATTCATGTATTGTTTCTACATATACTTGAGAAAAAAAGAATCTGTAGGCCTACATCAATTTTTCATACATTTCTAGATAATGCAAGTTAAGATTAACAACGAGCGTGCCTGCCTCGAGCTGTGATTGCCATTCATATATATTGTTTTCGCATTGAATTGGTCATACATTGGATTCAGATTTATGGAATAATGTTTCATTCTTCAATCAATGTACGAGATAGTCCATCAATTCCTTGTAGCGAGAATATAATTTGTCCGTGAAAAGAATACCCACCACTCTTCCATCAATGAATTGCCCACAGAATGCGCTGTCGAGTCCTGTGTATTGCGACAAGAATTTGTTGGGGGACATGAAACTTTATTTCAGCTCTAATCTCTTCTTTTACTTGAAAAAGAGTCCACGTCATCTGCCAATATGAGCGTTCGTTGCTCTCTAGGTTTGGCATGAACAGCTCGAATTCCTCATTAAAATTTAAGAGCTTGGGTGTTGTCCCCTACTATGGCCATCAACTCACCCTCTAGTTAAGTCTATTAATTCTTAATGGATGCATCGACGCTGAGAATTTTGTGTTTTCTTCAGAATTCAACGAAGCCAAAGTCCTAGTTTAATGACAAACGCACAATTTGCGTCAGGTGATCTATAAGGCTCTGATTTTTTTTTTTTTAAATTGCTAAAGCTGATTGAGACCATCCATGACTTCTAAAATGTACAAGCCAACATCAGTTGAAACTATGCGTTGTGAATGAAGTCATGGGCCATGGATCCTGTTGTCCATGGATTATGAGGAAATTGTGTCATTTCCCCATCATCTCATAAATAAGAGTTTGTAGTTTGTATAAACCTCTAGATAACCTTCAAATAGCCCTGTGAAGCAGTGACTCGAAATCAACATCTTTCCACAAAATAGGAGATGACATGCTAGCCCTGGCAACACTTATTTTATTGTTCAATTGATCAATCAATGCTGGTCATTCATTGCAGAAAGAAGACAACCGAAGAGTAAACCTTGCCTGTTGATTATTCAAGGACATTGATCTGGCCCATAGAAACATACGCTCAACTTCATCTTATTCTATGTTCTGGTCACACTTCTTTTATCCTGAATCCATTCCAAGATTTATTTTTTTATAGTTACATCGGATTCTCACCAGATTTTATCAGTTTAAGGCATTGCAATCGACAATGAGTCAACACTTTACAAACACATCTTCTTTATTATTCGTTTCATGGGGTCATCAGAAAAAGATATCTATCCTCAATTGAAGATGATTTAGTAAATCCATATGTTGGCGAGGAATGAGATTATTGAGCAACTTAGTTGTCTTATCATATTGGCTTGTGTAAAAGATACATGGTGGTTTAATCAATGTGTCGACAAAGTAAGCTTTGTGATTCTAGCGATCATGAAAGATTTGTTATTCACTCCAATAGATGACAAACAATGAATTCTTACTATTTAAGACTTAATTTTATTTTATTTTGAAAGACTACTTGATACGATATCGTGCCATTGGTTAGTCTTGTCTTGAAGGGCAGGAATTTTGTATGAAGATAATGCAAGTGATTTGGTCCTACAGCATGGTTGCTTAGAATTAAGAAACCATCTCCCATTGTTCTTTAGTCAGCATTCTATATGTGCCTGTCAATGCCGCTTCTCGTGGTTGGGGATATACTGAGGGTTAGAATCGGATTTTTATAGTTTATGCAATATTATTATTTAAACATAAATAGAAGTAAATAATAAAAGGAATGGCGTTACTCAGGTCGACTTCATCCAAGTCAACTGCCCAATCTTTCGGGGGGGCCCTTAGGGATCCCTTCACGCCCCCCAGTTTAAGAACCCCTGGTCTGGACAAATGCGTAAATGGCATATCATGTAAAATTCTGGCCGTCACATTTATATACCCTTCCATCACAGCTTGTTAATGCAAAGTTGTTGGTTTGTTTTTTTTTGGGGGGGGGGGGATAATTCATTATAGCTTAATACTTTGAACCCTGCATCCGGTTCTAAAAACCCACTATCCTTGGGCTCCCCAGCTCCCTTGGTCATGAAACAGGATCTGAGTCAGGTAAATCTACGTGTTCTCCATCACTATCATTTAGATCTAGATCTATGTCAAAATTATCTAATCTAGCTCTACACTTCCTAGATCTTCATCTGAAATATCACTCTCAGGATAATCCAGAAGACAATAATTCAATTCTTCGTCATATGAAACGAGAATTATATTCCTAACTTCATTACCCGAGAAAGTATTAGAAGGCTTTGGTCTTTTCGATCCTGAAGAAGACATGGACTTCATTCATTCGCTTCATCTTGAAGTGAAAGCGAAACCACGCTATAAATAAATCCGGAAATTATTGCTTTACCCTATTCCAAACAATCCCAGATAGTTTACGTCACTATGTGAGCAATCTACGCTTCGGTAAGGACTACTAGTACTAGAGTACGGTAAGGGTCATCCCGGTCTACCGGTAGGGAAATAGCATCATAAAATTTTGACCGATATACTGATCGGTATGGGTTCAAAGGGTTAATGCTTTGACTTTTGTTCTCCTTGCTTTTATTTTGCATCTATGTGATCCTTGTGTTTCTTGTTTAATCAGGTAGATTATCTTGAAGGAAATAAAAACAGCTTTAGAGTTTACAGGTCCTCTTCAAATATATGGTTTGTATGTTGTTTTAAAAGTTGATTTGTAAATGTTTTTGTTACTGTTTAAATAATCCCCCATTGTTTCTTAAAAAAACCTAAATCCATTACTGATTCATTACTCAGAACAACTAATTTTTTCATTCTTCAGTAATTATTATAATTGGTTTTTTTCTTTGGGTTTGTTTTCAGATTTTTCAACATATTCAAGATGTCCTTGATATTGGATAAACAATGATCCTTAGAAGAGCAAGAATGGAACAACGGCTGACAAATGGAACAGTCACCTTATCGTTTAAAGTGAATGACTAGGTGTAAAAGATGTGCTATAGATGTGCGACATGGACTTAGTTAGACTTAGTATGGTTTCCATTCTTCTAAGACAGGGTCTTTGATCATTTTTATATTTGCTTCCATCAAAATCATTCACAAGCATGGATCGTAAAGATAGAGACGGTAAATCATCCTTTTTCAAAAGAAAGGTCAGTCGTAAATCCCATTCTCAAGATACTACAGCAAAAGAAAATCCTGTTCCTATTAATAATCATCTTTCTGCAAGTGTCAAGTCTTCCACTTTACCTGCAAATCGCCATGAGCATGGAGCATATAATATTTCCCCTTCGCCTAGTCAAGGTCTGTTTTCAAAGCTTAGACGAAGGCTTAAAATACGAAGTAGTCGTGGAAAATATGATTTCAAAGATGTGGAACCAGCGAGAATGAGAAGAAAAAGTGATGATCCTAATATTCTCAAAGAAGGCAGAAATGTAGATGATGATGGATGTGATCTTAAAGTGACTTCATCAGTAAAGACACCACGGCGGTCTCAGTCAGATAAAGAAGATGTCATATTGATTCGCAAGGATAAACGAGTCAGTGTGTTGTGTAAAACAGGTGATAGAGAGGCAGAGATAATATTTTCTAATGTTGTGAATTCAGAGGAGGATGAATGTGAATCTTTTGGGGAAGGAGGTGAGGAAGATCCTTATGCCACAATTAATTCTGTTAAAGATGAAATTCATGAGAAGATTTTAGGCACTGAAGGAAAGAAAAAAGCTGAAAAATTGGAAAAAGACCGAGCCAAAGCAAGGGAACTTCTGTGCAAATCAGTAAAAGAACAGCAAGTCAATGGCAAATCCAAGACATTGGTTGAGGATCCAGAGGGTTTATATGCCAAAATTAAATCTAAAAAGAAAGGCCATAAAGCTGAGACTACAGGTGAATCTGCTGCAGTAGCTGCACCTTCGTTGGATCCTGTAGAGTTTAATCGCCGTGCTGAGGCTCAACGAAAGAGTCGCTTTGAACCAGAATATGAAACTTTAGAGGATGTAAGGGAACGCTCAAGTCAAATGTTTGATGCAGCAGTAAATGATGGCTATGAAGACCTTAATGATTCCCCCAATTTGAATAATAGTAGAACTCCAATACCAATTGAACCTGATTATGAAACTTTGGAGGATGTGAAGCACAAAGTGGAGCAATCCTTCTCCTCTTCTAATTCTTCTAAAGGTGATACATCTTCATCTCATAAACAGTCCACAAGTCACTACTCCAAAGCTTTTGGCAGTACAAACTCAAAGCTTTCAGGAAGCATCAAGAGCACATCAGTTAGTTCTTTTTCCACAAATGACAGGTCTCCAGTGGAAGTGGAAGCATCAGGGGGATCAAAGGATTCTAAACAAGAGAACACCCTGGGAGAACATTCATCACTGAAAAGACCATATTCACAGGAGGTGAGTGAATTGTGTGTGTGTTTGTGTTCTAAAGGAATCTGTGTAAGTAAAAGTTAATTCATGCATTCACTTTTACGTAAAAAACAAATAACAGTCAGACTTTATTATTGGGTAATAGCTTCCTTGTAATGCAAATGGAGTGGCTTAGTAATGAATAATGATGTGCAGCAAATGATTGAACCATAGAAGTCAAGGGTGTATGTATTTTGTAATCACAAATATGGTGGTTCTTATAATATTTTTTTACTCTTTTTTAGGTAATAATTAATGTTAATGATGCATTTTGTTGAGTTCAGCCTATTAAAGTCAAGGTCTACGATGGCATAGGAAGAATGAGTGAATAGGGGGCATAAGAAAAAATATTTGATTGATATAAAAGGTTAGACATATTTGCTTCTGTAATACTGATATGTTATTTAAACTCTTATTTGCTCATAATTGTTCATTTTTTAAAGGAGAGGACTAATGATGCAGACAAGAACTCAACTGGAAAGGACTCAGATCAGACAGCAAAGGGACCAGCACCTTTAGCACTCTCCATCGATTCCACTCTTCCCACTGAAGAAGCTGCTTCTGCAGACTCACCTAATAGTGAATGCATCTATGATAATCCCAATGTCATCTTGCGTAAGCAAATGAACAGACATAGCGTAAGTCCATTGTCTCCTGGAAGTCGTCGTAAAACACCTGCTGAGGAGGAACTTGTGGAGAAACTGAGCTCTCTGCTGGCTCCGCCTCTTCCTTTGAGAAATTATATGAAAGATGAAATATCAAGAGGAACAGGAAGTTCTAGGCATTCATGGGCATCACCAAGTCCTAAGTTCTGGGATATGTCTGAGTCGTGGCATGGTTCTGATCCTGGCAAAGGAGTTCAATCACAAGGCCCACCAATGAACCTAAGTCTAAGGTCCTCAGCTAAGTCAAAGTCACAAGAATTATTTGAGGGCAACAAAATTGATTCAAAATCAACAGCTGAACGACCAATGAAAAGGATGGATGCTGATCATGTCCAATTAAGGATTAGAAACCGGGTTTCTGAATCAACTGATGTGGAACGAAAAGCTGTCAGGTCGCTATCTCCTCATTTTAGAATAATTCCAATAATGAAGTCGCCTGGTCTTCCAACAAAGACATCTGTAAATAGCCAAACTGTCTCAAAATCAAAAGAAAAAATTGCAGATTCAGCTGAAAGAAAAGTGACAGTCTCAAGAATCCTACCCATAACCATGTCACCAAGTTTTACAACAAAGAATAAATCCAATAGTCCATCTCCTATAGGGTCAGTCAGTTCTTCACTAGATACAACTGAGAAGGATATCTCTCTTTCAACCAATAATGTGAATGACAGGAAATCAGTTGAGGCTTCCCTCTCGCCACATTCGTCCATTGCAGAGGAGCCAGAATCAGATCTGGAGGAAAGTTGCACCCAAGATCAAGACTCTAAAAAATCTCAAGCAGTAATAGACGATTTAAATAGTTTAACACAGACAGACAACTCTCTTGTGCATGTTGACACAAAAAATATGCACCATGCACCATTTAGAAAGGAGCGTTACTCTGATGATAAAATAAGCAGTTTTATTAGTTCGAGTATTATTGGATTAGAGATGAATGAAACAGATATTAGAGAGAGCATAAAGCATAATGCAGATTTTTCTTCATCAGGAGACTCAAAAAAGCTTTCAGATGATTGTAAAGGTGACAATGAGAAATCAAATAGCAACTATTCTGCTGATACAGAAACATTTTTGTCATCTTCAAATTACTCTCAGGATATCTCTGATCTTTCAGACAATTCCGGAAAGCAGAAAACTGATGTTTTAACTTCTGGAAAATGTGAAAATCACACTAATGTAGAGAAGGTCGACCAGATATATGAATCAGATGATATTCTCGCAAACGACTTGGAGCGACCTGTTTTAAAAAGCCATACAAATTTATTCAAGTTAAAAGAAATAAACTCAAATATACAATATAGGGAATCAAGGGAATCTGAATCATTTTCTTCTCAACATAAACCTCATGAAAATAATGTAACATTTGGAAGTGATCATGGGACATCATCAGTGATGGCCTTGAGCATGACTGACAATTTCAATGGGGAAACAAAGTCCCGATCTTCTGAAAAGCTCTGCATGCTTGACGATAATTTTCCGAAGGTGCAGGGATGTGAAACTCATGATTCTCAATCTCTACCTCAAAGTAATTACAATACAGATGTAAACATACAAGCGATGAACTTTAACAAGCCAGAAGAATTTGAACCAAGCCCTCATTTATCTTCTAATAATTTTCAAACCCACCATAGATCTTCACAGTACCCCGCACATCTTCATTCGGATAGCCATTCAAGTGACTTGAGTCGTGATAGTAACACTAACAAAGGTAGATCTTTGAGACTTGGTCCATTTCCTAAACTTGATGTTGCCAGAGAGAACAGATCCTTACAAATATCTGTGTCATCTCCATCTACAGCATCTTCTTCTGTGAGCCCAAATTCTGCTCCACTTTATGCAATGCAACCGCTGGGTGATATAGACCAGAACAGATATTTGGCTGCAGGGCAAATTGACTATGAAAGGGAATATGCTTCTCATTCTGGTTTTGATGAAAGTGGGAGTGATCCTTTGGAGGACTTGGAGCAATACGGTGAAAATGCCCCAAGTTTATACCATTCAGATTCAAATGACAGCTTTACAAGCAGTGGAGTTTATAGTTTATCTTTAATTGATTCTCTCGGAAGGCGGAAACGGAACATATCAGGTCAAGGTGTACCTGGTACTAAGTCAAATAGGAATAGTAATAGGAATACTAAAGATTATTCAGGGACTGGTGCTGATAATGATGACAGTGATTCTGATGATTATGATAATCGTTTAGATGATGGCAAAGCCCATAGAGCAAGAGGTCAACTTTCTTTAAATTCAAAGAAAAGAATCTTGTACCCCTACTGTTCATATGAAATAAATGACTTTCAAGATACACTTCCATTTGATGGTCAAAAAGATGTAATTAGAAACATCCTTCTTGCAAAGCCAGTTTTGCTTGAAAATATCATAAATGGCCATTTTTGTTCCTTTGTTGGACTTAATCCTTATTATTTTAATCATGGTATTTTCTGCTGGTCCAGAATTTTTGCCCTGCCTCCAGGAGATATGAAAAAGGTTGAATTAAAACTTTACATTCTTTTCCATAAAACACGAACTTTGATGACTCGAAACCGACAAAGTATATCCGACATAGTAGCACACTTTCATCGTGACAAAGAATATTGGTATTTTGTTGACTATTTTAAGAAAATCCATGATCAGCCAACATTTCAAATCTTCAGGCTGCATTTCTTAGGATCAGCTGGGCTATTGAGATTTCATAGATACTTCAGGGACACGCCCAACTTACCCCAAATTATTGATCGTGTCATGAAAATTAATGATTTCAGAGTCAGTGAGGAAGAAATTAGGACCAGCTATGATGATTCTTGCAATTGTGAAAATCACAGTGATTATAGACCTAGAACTGGTTGGAAATTGGGCCAAGGGGGACAGCACCAAAATCAGTTTGAGTTACATTCAAATCATAACAAGGAGCCAAACCCAATCGAAACAAAGCATCAGATGGATGAAGCTGTTGTCAATAAAGATTTACCTTCGAACTCAGCACAACTGTCTCCAGGTCTAAGTGGTCATTCTCTCAGTTTAATGTCGGACTTCCTTGAACTATGTGACAATTGTAAGGCCAAACATTCTGGCGGTCAAGGGGACGTCGATTCTGATGAAGATGATGAAGAAGAGACGGTGGAAACTTACATGAACTCTGTTGCTCTGTCATATTCAGAAGCCAATAATTATTCTCCCAGTTCCTGGGCAACAATGTTATCTTTCTGTCGAGCTTTCCGTGGAGAGCTTGCATACACTGCTCAAATGAGAAAGAACGGTAATGGTTGCAAGAGAAAGCTAGCTTCCTGGATATGTTCTGGGATGGACAGCCATTTGTCTTTTTCTGCCTGGGAGGAAATGGACCAGCTTATGAAGAAACTCATTCCACATATGTCTCCTCGTCTCGATTTTCAGTTCTTATTGCGTCTGTATTCAGAATTCAAATTCTTCATTTTGAAAGAGAGAAAGAGGAATAAGCATTGCCGTGGATGCTTCTTTGTAGATTTTGAGGATGACATCAGGTGTTGTAAAAAAGAAGAATATGCATTTTTGAAGCTGCTTCGGGATGAACTTTGTTATTTTTCACATCTCATTCGAACTTCTCAGGCCACCGAATCCCTATTTCTTGAGGAGCATAGCGTTGCCTTTTCTCTCACAAGGCTTTTGACCGTGGTTCTAGAAACGCTTTGGAAAATGGATCAGTCTAACCACCAACATTCTGTTAACATTGAAAAGCATGAGGACACTAAAGACTCATTAAATGACCCAACTGAGCCATTTAGTAAATTTGATCGTTTCAATCATCAAATGGGACTCTGGAATTCTAGTTTTAAAGCAAAAATTGAATTTCATTTGGCAAATCACAGAGCATTCCGCACCAGCTCAATGTGGTATGACCTTCAAAATTGGCAGCCGCCTAGCGATTTTCTTGATGATCCCAACCTATTACAAGGTAACAGCTCTGTCTTCACACATGCGGACAATGCTATTCATGTGGCCCAGTTTGGTGGCTATGAAGGTCAGTACCTTCTATTTGTTGATAATACTGTTTTTGTGATTGTCTTTTTTTTTTTTTTTTTTTTGTCACCACCATCATCATTATAATTATAATTATCTCCACCATTGTAATCATTGTTGATTCATCTACATATTTTGTGAAACATGATCATCTTCATCAGAATTTATTTCTAACAAAATGTTGAATACAGTTTTACAACTACAACATTTATAAATTACATTTACTGGCCATGGCACACAATAAATGAACATTTAAAATATATTATGCAACAATTTCTACTCTACTGCATTTCCATTTAATTCTACATTCCTTTTTCAAACTCCTTTCTTTGCCTAGAGTCAAATAAATTTTCATTTGTTTTTGTTATATGTTCAAATCTGAAGAGTTGTTTTATGCCAGAGAAAATTATTTCCCATCAATATATATGGTTGAGCACTGATTTTTGTCGATATTACCTGAATATATCATATATATATATATAATATATTTAGGCTCATCTGCATATAATGTTCACACATTGTGTTGTTATAATGTCATATCACATTCACCTAATCATCATCAAAATTTGCCTGGCATTGATAAGTTTTTACAAATTTCTTGTTGATTTCTTTTCTTTAGACCCTAAACCACTCCATGAACGAGAAGGTTTTGCTGAAAGTATGCAACAGCTACGCATGGTAAACCATTTCTTTTACCCCTTTTATCTAAATAAGTAATATATATGCATAGCTACAGCCTCTTCCAAACAGAAATGTTAAAAGTGCTCAACGTTCTTCAATCCAATAAAAAGAGTGGGAATTATCAATAATACCAAGGCTTGCTTTTTCAGTTATTTTATTATGAATAACCCTAAGGATTTTATCAGAGAAAGTTATAAAATATCAAAAACTAAGTACAATACCAGCATCAGAAAGAGAATGACATTAAAATTTTAGAAAAGTGACTATGATCATTCTTCCCGTGAGGTCTTCATATTTTTTAGGGAAGAATTATATTGATTTGAATCTCGAACTGTAAACAATAATAGATGATACATCCAAATGTTGCTTTTGTTCAGCAGCCAGTTTTTACTTTCATTTGAATTCTGATATGCAATGAAGCTCCTTTTTTTTGCATCCATAAACTCATTATTCTTTTAGATGTAATTCTTGTACTGTTAATTCTGGAATGAGTGCCCTTGTGTCATTATTATTTTAACACTGTCTTTAACATATTGTCATCGTTTTTCACTTCCCTCGTATATAAGCCAATTTCCCTTGACTTGTTTGTTTTGTTAGGTTTATTTGTTGTTGTTGTTGTTTTTAAATCATCTCTGATGGTGGATGTTCTTCGGGGGTTACTGGTGGGACTTTACTTACTTCCTTCGTCACAGTGCTGTATTATTGTGTGGATTGCCAATGTTTCCATTTGTATCATGTACCAGTAGGCCTATCTATTAATATTACATGTATTATGTAGGGTCCACTCATTGGTACAATTTTACATAATTCATTGGTGTTGAGGTTGGAATATTGATTTATTTACAGTTCACAGTGTCATTACCCACACTGTCTATCATTATCGTTATTATTACTCTTTTTAAATTGTGCAGCAGTACATTATTATAGTAAATTATTATGACAGGCCTACATGTATCAATATTGATAACTACTGCTAGCAATGATTTAGTTCTAATACTAGATCCAGATACTTACAAAGTTTGTTGTAGGCCTATTTATTAATTTTTTTTTTAAAAAGACACGCAATAGAAATGACAAAGATATAGATGATGATGCAGCACGTGGGGCAGGTAAGTGGATACAAATCCATTACATGGAGAAATTTGGTTTTTGCTTTTCACGTGTGTGGCATGGACAGCAATGGTCCAATTGGGGCAGGAATGTCTGTGATATCTGTTTATAAAAGGGAAGCTTATTATACAAATTTATCGCTGTTAGGGCGATAAATGCGCAAAACACAATACTAAAAAAGTGATATTTTCATAGGTGATTCCACCTCACAAATCCTAGACTAATAAAATGATCTTAATCTTATGTTTTGTGGCATTTCATACTTTTGTTTCAACAGCATTACGTTTTATCTCCTTTTCTCAAAACAATGCCATTGGCTTATACTTGGATAGCAAAGAGCAACAGCGGTATGGGCCAACAAGATGGCATGTCTTTCATTTCCATTAATGATGATATAATCCATTATCTGTCAGCATTTATATTTGCTTGAAATTCAATATCAGCTTTTAAAATAAAGAAGAGTATCCCATTTGGTCATATATTATGTCTTAATGGCCTTCAACTTTTTCTCTTTGATTAACAGAAAGAGTGGTATTGGGGACCTCTGTCCTATGAGCAAGCCATCTTGGTGCTAAGAGATCATAGAGATGGCACCTTCCTAGTGCGAGACAGCTCTGACAAGAAGTACCTCTTAAGTTTAAGTTTCATTTCATTGGGAGAAGTTCATCATACTCGGATTGAGCATGCAAAGGGTCAGTATACAACCATTACAATATTGTGTCACATCCCAGAAAGGTGTCTTAATCAAAGCGATTGCTAAAGTGAGCCAATAGACAGACAGAGATGCCACTTTGTCGAAATTTTCCGACATGCCGGAAATCGAAACTGCCGACAGTATTTGCTGGAAATCGAAAATGCCGGCAGATTTAAAAAAAATAAAATCTAGTTTTTTCTTGTTTTTTTTGTCTTTCCTGTGAATATATAATGGAACTGGCCATTCTTAAATAAGATCTTGTGCTGAATTTTAATGCTCCTTCGCTTTGAGGCTTACTCTGTGAACTAGGCCTAGTGTTGACTAGCCTAGAATATAGACTGGACTTTAGTCACAGAGCTGCCAACTTTTGGAAAAAAAACTCATTGATGTTTCAAAAACCCCGGTCCCCGGGCAGCCCTACCAAAACCCCGGCAAGGCCAGGTCCGCGAGAGACTTCCGATCGCTTTTGAATTGCTTGATTGTGTTCGCCTCTATTAAATTTTTCAACTTTGATCATGTTTACACATAGAGAGAAAAATAAACGTTTTACGTATTTTACCTTGAGCAAAGTGATTCTCTCTCTCTCTTAGCTTACCCACTGCGACTCCTTACAGCTGCTCTCCATTGAAACCTGCCCCCACCTCTCTCTCACGAACATACGTACACAGACACACAAAGAGTGCTAGGTCTACAGCTCACGACTACACACAGTTTGATACAATAGTAGTGGACGTAGGCCTACGGTCAACAAATGAATAAGAGTAGTAGAAGGCCTACATCAATATAATATTAACACTATAATAACAGCTTTAAATATTGATTTTCTACCAAGCCACTGTCCTGTAGCATAGCAATAACAACATTAGGCCTAATATTCACCCCAGATAGGCCTTTTGGAATAGTGCGCTGTACAGTTATACTTGCATTGGAATAGTGTGCTTCAGAGGAGAGAGAGTGTGTGTGTGAGAGAGAGAGAGATAAATGTGTGGGGGTGGGACCGTTTTTAATATCTTTCAGCAAAAGATGAATCACACACGCAAAAATAGTACTAAAAATAATATTAATTGCCGCATATCCGTAATTCAAGGTCACATTGACCCTTTCACCTGCTAAACCAAGAACAAATCAAATTTATTGCTAGTCCACGATACTGGTAATATCATCACTGAACTTGTAATTTGTTGAGGGAAAAAAATAATTAATTTTAGTTATTTGTCAGTAAAGGTCCTTTGCATTAATTTTATAGTTATACATATAGAATGCCTCCAATCCTCAAAACTGTCCAAAGCTAATTAATTGATGTCCTCCCTCTTAGACTATAATCCTATGGGAGAACTCCAGAATACAGATAGTTGTTTAGCTTCGATTGACAAAATATTATGAACATGTATTGCTTCCTTTACCAAATTTTTGTCATTTTGAGCAAAGAAATATAACATGTACGTGTAATTGAACAGTTAACTAAACATCTTTTGAAAAAATTTAATAAATAAAAAGGTAGCTAGGCTTTGAGGCGTAATATTATGATTTTTTCAAATTCAATTGGAGCCATGCAGATTAATAATATTCCTCTAGGTGTTACCAAAAATCTTCTGAGCTAAACCTCAAACCCCTGTGAGCCTCAATACGGATTGGCAGCTCTATAGGCTATCTTATCTATGTCGCCATTTTGATTCCAGCGCATCATATTTATGTTATATACATGTACTTAAACTTTTGTGTGCATTTAACGCGCTTGTATCGTCGCACTCATGTATTTTAGTCAGTTACCATATTTAGGTCACTTTTTTTTTAGGTTTTATATTGCAGCATTTTTTTGGTATTTAATTTGATGTGAAACGTGAAGCCATGTTCTTTGGCTTCTTTTATGCTATTAGCTATGATGTTTTTTTTTACCATCATGAACAACCATCCAGGAGCAACTCAGAGAAAGACAGTGTAGTGTAGCCATAATATTTCTTAATTCTGACAAAAAATGATAACGACAATCATAATTTACATAAATTATTTAGTCCTTATAATAAAACAGTTTTGAGAATAGGGTATCATCTCAAGGCTGTGATTTAGAATCTTGTTTTATTCCAATTTTTAAACGTTTTCACTCCTAGTTGACAATTTTCTTTTAGTTATCGTTTTATACTAATCATGTCAACTGAAATATTTCTGCATTAGGATTATTAATAATAATTTAGTATGGTAACAAAGCAATATTTCATTGTACGTAGAGTATAAGAGCCCAACTTAAAAACTAAAATACAATAATCAACTTTTCACTTATGAAAGCTTTAATATTATTCATATTATCCCCCATCATTGGAAAAACTAACCTTTTTGGTTCTTTAACTTACATTGATGTTTTGTTATCTCTTAATTTTGCAGGTCTGTTCAGTTTTTGGTCCCAGCCAGAATCCCACACAAAAGGCAGCATCTGTGAATTCATTGATATATCTGTTCAGAACTCAAAAGATGGGCGGTTTCTATATTTCCTGAGACCAAGTGCCCGAGGAACACCACCAATACCCATTCGCTTGCTTTATCCATTGTCAAGAAATTTCCGAGTGCCTTCTTTAAAGCACTTATCCAGGCAAGCTTTACATTCCTAAGCAAGACTATAAGGGGAAATTTAAGCTAAAGGAATATTGTATTTAAATGTAATCATTACATTTCAATTTCTAAAGGATGATTAGAAAAACACAGTTGTGAGAGTAAAGAATACGACTATTTCAAGATAACTTTCTGCAATTTTCAGTCCAAAATCTTCTCTTTGTTGTCTAGCAAGAGATGAATACATGCTACAAAATATCCCCCCTTCCCTTCCTAAAAAAACCCATTTATTACACAATGCCCTAGTATGAAGAAAATAATTAAATGCCAAAAAAATAAACAAAATCCCCCCCCCCCCCACAACCAAAAAAAAAAACAA
>JASKDV010028870.1:0-17960 GCA_032466395.1 Aegires albopunctatus | reverse complement strand
TTAAATTTAATTAACCCCCCCCCCCCCCCCCCCTTTTTTTTTTTTTTTCTTCTTCTTTTTTTCTTTTCTTTCTTTAAATCTTTGATTGTCATCCTAGTCATTTCATTTTCTGCCTATTCTTTGTAACTGTTCGATGATACTTTTTACCTTCCAAATCATATAAAAATACTTGGATAAAAGGATTATGAGATTTTATGTCACTGTGTTGAAGAAGAGGCTGACAAAGATGTGTACCATCAAAATTTAAAAGGGTGTTCAATACCAATATCTTTACTCTGGAAATTTTTTCTTTAACTTTCTTTTTTTCTTCTTTTTATAACAGTGACTCCATTAAGTGATTGTTATTTTGTTTCTTGATCTAGGATGCTGCTATCTTTGTGCACAAAACGGCTTTTAGCATGTTGATTTCATACATAAACAAAGTAAATTTCAGTTTATATTCTGTCTTTTTTTCAGTTCTGTGATTCTCTATGACTTTCTGATTCCAATTCATTGCTGTTGCCTTTTATCAATATTCATTTTACGATTCAGAGAAAGATATGTAGTTGGCTGTGTTTTTTAAATTATGCCTTTACATTTTTCAAGGTCTTAAAATCTAACTGATTATCTCAGAAAGGTGTTGTCAACTTTTTTGAAACTATATCTCTTCTTTTCACTCATTTACTGCTTTTACTTTGTTTTGTTGGATAGTCTTATAATTTCATGTTTAATGATTGTCATTTTGTCCTTTATAGATTTGTACAAACAAATCATTGGTCAATTTTTAAGAGGCTTTTGTTGTCCAGTGTAAGTAATTCAGTGTTGCAAGCTTCCTGAAAGATGCTCTTTTCCTTTTTATCCTAAAGATAATTGGAAAAAAACCTTTCATTAGTTTATTTCCTCAATGGTGGTTTTTATTTGTTTTACCAGGCATGAAATAGTGCTTTATTCCAAATCAATTTCTCAGTCCTACTGACTCTTTAAAATATTTTTATTTTCACTATGGTATCTTTCTCCTTTCTGAGTCTACATTTTACTGCCTTCTCTTTATATTTTTTCTGAAATTAGCACACATTGTAGATTTTTGAGGTTTTTCTCAGAAATATGAACATATTTGTACTCTTTTTATTTACATCTTGAAGATTGTAAATCTGACTATGTCCTATGGAGTCTTTTATTTATATGATTATCCATTTTTAAATTATTATTTTTTTGGCATTTGTGTGTCATTATCATTGTATCATTTTGCCAACAACATTGTTATTGAAATGTAGCAGTTTATTGAAAGGTTGTAACAATTTGAAAATATTCATAGTTGGTGTAATACTCATTTACGATATGTCCTTTAAATTTAGTGATACACTTAAACTTTTAATTGCGATTGGATTGTGGCTCTCTATCCGACATTAAACGTTGAAAGAAGAAAAAGGACTTCCTTTCATTGTAGATGGTCTCACAGTCCTATGTTTGCATGATCAATTAATACTAGGCAGAACCCATTGTCGGTTAAAGGGCTGTCTAGAAAAATAAGCTCTCACTGAATATACTGAGATCATGATTTAAATAGGGTTGATAATATAAACCCAAGCAACCAGAACTCAAACCAGTACAATTTATTTTATTTTTTGGAGAATAGCCTTTTATGAATTGTGAATCCATTATCAGAGCAATACTGTCCCTTACTATGATAAAGAAGTTAAAATGTCGTGTTGTAAATCTAAGAATTAAATATTTTTCGAAGTTTCTCAATGTTTTTCTTACTGTTAATAAGTTTTATTTCTTGATTACAAGCTATATCAAGACCAGATCAGCCATGAAGCCACAAACATTCATTATATGAGCTGAAACAAGGGTTGCTTTTAATTAACCAGTATGTGAGGTCTGTGTAATGAAAAAGAAGCCACAACATTATGTTCCCTATAATAGCGATGATTTGGTTTTGTGCCATTGAGTAGTGGGCAAGCCAGTTTCATTCTGTTCTCCCTCATCATATTCTTTTGAAAGTGCAAGTAACTTGCCTTTTATCTTGAATTTTACAACCTTGACTCATTCTCTTTGTTTTGTTTTGTTTTCTATAATTTTTAAGTCCAAAATTTTTTTTCACTTTAAGTACATCATTTAGATATGTGGTTATTTTAAGTTGAAAAGACTTAATTGTTTATCAATTTTACATTGGTATTTCATTTCTTACGATTTTAATCAACACACCAATCATAAGAATTTGATATTTCACTTAACTTGTTTGCATCAATGTTTACATTACTTTTGCTTCATTTTTCTTTAATGCTGGTCCTTCAAGCTGCTTAGATGCCTGCTTCAATAACTTGCTTCATTTATGTTCTTGTGTGCTTTGCTTATGTAGATAATTGTACTTATTCATACTGTTCATGATGTATAAATTGTTCATCTGAAGAAAATTGATATTGAATATCACTCTTTTTATGTAACATTCCCTTTTTTTCTTTTGAAATCTCTAAAATGATACCACTGTCTATATAACTAGGCAATACTTTTTCAAGGGAAATGCAAATGTTGGTCTCTGCCACATTCAGTTAGTAATTTTAAAGCATATCACAAGAGTTTGGAATTGTGAGATTACATGATATTTAATTGGAAAACGATCTTAATTTTAATTGTAATGTGTTATGTTAGGCTAAAACGGAAGTGTTTGGTTCTACAGCACTGATCATTTCAAAGTAATATTTTGGAAGGGTGGGATAAAACAATTTGACCAAATGTTTCTAAGAATTAAATTTTAAAGTCTTCTTTTCTCTTTTTATTGGAGCATTTACATAGAACAATGAATGTTCTATATTTGACGGCACATTTTCCCCTCTTTATATTTTTACATACTGTAAGAGGTTGATTTTGTAGCTTATTGCTGCTGGCAGGTTCGTTTACAATGATATTTCTGTCTATCTTGCTCATTCACTTTTTTTTTTTTTTACTTTTCTGGCATCTCAGGCAAGAAAACAGTATTTGTTATCTTGCATTATTTTGTTTTTTGTTTAAGCCAGGCACCATTATGCTAGTGTCCTGTCTGGCTGATTCTAGGAAAGGAAGTAAAGATTTTAAATCGGCTTGTTTAGATTTCTCCAATTGATTTGCTCCTTTTGCTTTCAATTCAAACATAATGCATGACATTTCTGGGTGGGTGACACCAGTTCGTGATTTCAATGAAATTTTTGTTCTGGTTTATGTGCGGTGTTATTGGGTGCTGCCATTTACAGGTATGGGAGCAAGTGAAAGCCCAGAACCCAGATTTGAAACTTTGGGAAATTGGGAAGATCATTGGACAGATGTGGCGGGATTTATCTGATGCCGACAAACAGGAATTTCAAGATGAATATGAAGTGGAAAAGGTAAGCTCCTTCATTATTTAGATCTGATTTTAGTCAGATAGTTATTCAAATTTGTCTCCTTTAAGTTTGAGGGGACCTGATAGCTCAGTAGGTATGGCACTTGCCTGCCAAGCCAAAGGCCCCTGGTTCATACCTGTGCAGTCTTGAATTGAAATCCAATTTTTCGGGTTTCCTTCTGCTCCCTATCTTTAAGTTGCTAGAATGAGATAAGTGCCAAATCCTATCGGAGGTTGATTATAATCTAGGAGGTTCAATGTGTATATACACATATAAATACTAAAAGAACCCGTGGCTATAAGGCCTTGTTCATAAGGTAGTCTTGGAAATCCCTGTGACCAACAAAGTAGTGAAATTGGGTAATTCAATACAACAGCCTTTAAGTATGAGGGCCAATATATTGATTTGACTGTATATTTAATTTTTGAAATTATCAATAGTATATTGTGAATTAATTCAAACTTTCAAATGCAATCCTTTAGATATGCTTCTCAAATATTAAGTTAAGTTTTCAAAATGTATTAAGAGCAAAGTGTTTTTTAGAGTTGTCATTTTGAATATCTTTAGTATGCTTTTTTATATTAAAAACATCACTTTCTGTTGTCAGGCCCAGCATACAGAAGCTCTGAAAGCTTACTATAATTCACCTGCCTATCAAGCCTGGGTGGCAGCCAAAGGTAGGTTTTATCTCCTAGTATTATTTTGTCTACCATTTATTTTTTACAAAAAGCACCTCTATGAGGATCATTTTACAGAAAGTTTTGAAAGATCACAGGTATTCCATGAGAATATCTGAATTATAATGAGATATACTTAGTAATATGGATGGATTAACAAAATTTTTTGAAGAATAGTATGTATGTTGGTCTAGTTTTACACAAAAACTTTTTTTTATAATGCTCTCCTGCCTTGTAAAGAAAGAAATTAAATATAAATAAACAAATTAAATAAATCTTAGTTGTGTAAATAACATATATGCACGACAGAAATATTTTGTTTGGCATGGATTATCTGATATCTTTTGGGGAAACAATAAATAAAATTGTCAAATAGTTTAAACTATTATACAATATTTGTAACCGTTGACTTCATCAATGCCTTTGATCTATTTTTACCCTCTGGGGATCATTGATCAAGGGGTCGTCAATGGCCTAGTGGTTAACACAGTACACAAGAGAGTCAAGCGGCTCCACTCACCGACACCGGTCGGCTGGGTGACTTGGTGGGATCGTATCCCGCTAGACATAAATTTTCTCGATAACCACTAGTCATTGGCGGTGTGCCCTTAGGTAAGGCACCTTGTCCCATCTACCTCACTCGACTCAGGTGTGAATGAGAACCTGGCCGTTAAGACAATGTTGTCTGTGTCGGAAAATTATATAAGCACCTAAGAGGCTGCTGGTCTTGTTCTATGTGTTCCGTGTTGCTGGGCCAGGGGAAGTGAAAAAATGTAAAAGCGCTTAGAGGCTAGGGTCCCTTGGTGATAAGCGCTATATATAATGCAATTTTAACTTTCGCTTTTAACTTTTTAATTTTTATCATTTAATTATCTGAATATGAAGATTCTCATATTAACTGGTACTAGTCTTTCACCCCCATGTGTTCTCTTTTTTTCTTCTCACATTTGATTTTATAATGGATTTATTTAAGAAGTAGCCAAAATGTTGGTACCCTTAAATTTAGACCAAATATGAAATACTTTGATCTACATACAGTTAGTTAACTAGCATTATAATACTTAAAATCAAATACTTCAAATTTGTTTTCTTTATTCCCCGGCGTATTGACAGTAATATTCATCCTAATTGAGTTTTGTCATGTTATTTGGAGAGGAAGATGTACCAAAAGTCTGAAAAGATCTGGGATATTGCAACTGGGTTGTTAAATGTCATTTCAAATTGATTTTATTTTTGCAAAGGAAGCCTCCCATGAAAAATTAATATGCTTTTTATATTCCTACTATTTTTAATCGGTAATATTTTTTAATAAATTGCATTACAATTTTGTGGAGGAACTTGAACTTAAAGTGATAGCTGCATTGAAGAATTCATTTTATCCTGGTCATGCTTCTTACTTATTACTTACTTATCCGATCCAGCAGCCTTCTGGGCATGAGTCCTTCGGCCTAGTGCTTCAAAAAGCAACCTGCAAGTCATGGGGTTGCCGTGGACTATCGGTCTGAATATCACTTGATCTAGATCTAGGTTCCCATATTGATTTAACCGTTTTTGAAACATGATTTTCAGTTATTAACTAACATTAGATAATTCTAGCAAAAATTAACAAAAAGGAATAACAATAACCCTCAAACTGAGAGGAAATACTAGAGTTTTACAAAAATTTATTAGAAACTGGTAAGAATGATGGAGAAATTTGCTCTTTTTTTCTTCAAAATTACACTTAGAGTGAAAATGATTTGCTCTTCTAAAAGAGCCTAGTCAAACCGTAATAGTGTTGTATCTTTGAAGCTTAGTAGAAAGAGGCATTAGAATTGTTTATTATACAGGGTTGCCAATTCTCTGTAAATTTACGGACCTCCGTATTTTTAAAAATTTGAATTGGTTAATGTAAACAATTATTTCCTCAGTTCAAATGGACTCGGGTCTATTAAAAAAAAAACAACAACATCCATTTCGCATTGTATAGGTACAGGTCTTGTCTCATCCCAGCTTCCTTTTGAAATGTTTCCCTTGATTCTGCTCTTTGCATCATTGAATTACTAGGCGAATATAATAGTATGGTGTATACTAGGAGCTCAACATAAGGCTAGGGAGTCGTGCTTCTGCAAAAGTTCAGTAAAAAAATATTATTTTAATTGGCAACCCTGGTTATAGTATATTACAATATATGTTGTTGTAGCCCTGAGCCGTCATTGTTATGAGGTATTTCATAGCCTGGATGGAAAAAATTCAGATAATAAATGATAAATGACTCATGTAAATTAGACCTAACTCAAAAAAACATGAATGTATGTATGCAGGGCATATTATCATGCCAGGTTTCCTCTTAAAATAGTAAAAAGTGATGTGTTTTCATATTATTATTTTTTTTTTTTACTTTATGTAACTTAATAGGGCAAATAATTTTATATCAATCTTCGAAAAGATACCATTGTTGCCTTGCCTGTTATCAGGAAAATAAAAAGCAATTATTTTTTATCTTAGTAAAATTACTCATGACTTCTCAGTTTTTATTGTACATTCTTTATTCAACAAACTTTTCATCGTGGCATCAGTTATTGGGAGAAGCTTTACAAATATAAAAAATTGAAATCCCTTTCTAATTATAGCGGAAGCAATCTTGCTACAAGATTATTTATGTGTGATTGATGTCAATTAACGCATCTCTGTCTATTGATTTAACATTTGTATTTGGTTTTATTTCATGGGCTATTTGATTGTGATACTAACTAACCCATATTTTATATATATATATATAATATATTATGTGATATTCATTGCTGCATCATTTGTGTGTTATTCACATCACTGTTAATATCTTCAAAATTTCATGTTTTGTGAACGCATTGTGTTAGATGTTGGATATGTTTATTTTCTTCTGTTGAGTAGATAGATCATCATTGTACTGTAACATTACCGGATGCGTCGTAATTACAATGATTTTGACTCACTCCCGTGTTTGCCTTGCTTATATATTAGATTTCATATATTATATTCTTATTTTGACTTAACCTCTCCTCTCTAAGCTTTAAACGTATTATCTATAACGTCACCTCATAAGATAAAAGTGCTCTAAGACATTTTGGTCGTTTTGAGTAAACAGCAAGAAAACTTTTATTTTGGTAATTAAAAGTTGTATAAGAAAACGGTTAAGACTTACATATAGATATAAATATTTGACAGTTAATCAGAAAGCAGGGGAAGTTCTATAAATACATTGTGCCACACGATGCAACTCGCTGAGACAAATCTGACTCACTTTGTTCTAAAATTACATGAGCAATTATCTTATGAGAGTGACGATACGTTTATATTTACAGCTGTTTATTTCTTTGGTTTTTATTTGTGTTCTTCCCAATATCTTATTATATGCCCCTTGAAATTTGTATTTCCTATCTCAATTTATAGATAGATCGTCTCATTGTTGTATTTTTCTTAGTTGTATCTCTTCTTAACTACTGATTTTACCTATTTATTTATCCCCTTTTTTTAATTAAAAAAAAAAAATTTCAATACTTAATCAAAATGGAAAACAGAAAAGATAAGAAGAAAAAAAAAGGGTGATAGATATGATAAAGGTCCGAATATTTATCAGTGCAAACAAGAATATGAGATGTTTTAATGAATGGGAGCGGATTAGTGGGTAAGGCGCTCTCCTGCCAAATTTAAGGTCCCTGGTTCAAACCCGTGCAGGGTTGAATTTGAAATTCAATTTTTCGGGTTTTCTCACTCCCTATCCTTTAGTTGCTAGGATAAAATAAATGCCAAGTCCTATAGGAGATAGACAATAATCTATGATGTCCCATGTGTTATGTATATACGCAAATTGATAATCTTAAACATAAGCTACAATCTTAAATATTTAAATATTCATATAGGCGTAATTAGTCCCCCCCCCCCCCATTTTTTTTTCTTTTTTTTTTTTTTTGTGGGTGTATTGACAGTAATACTCAACCCAGTTGAGTTGTGTCAGTTTATTTGAAGAAGACGAAGAAGAAGTAAAAAGACCTTTTAGCGTTTATAAGGCAGCCATGGCAATTCCTGGGATCACCAAAGAGTAGTGTAAAAGGGTAAATTCAATACAACAACAATGTTCCAGTGAAATCATTAATCATTAGTTCTGGTTGTGCTTATGATATCAACAGTGACAAATGGTGGGTGCTGACACCACGGAAATAATGACAACAGAGTTCTTAAAGTAGATCTTCTTAGAGATGCAGCTCAGCTAGATTGGAATACAGTCAAAGCCGCTTATACTGAATGAAATCTGGTATACTGAAAGTTAAACAGATATACTCAAAGTTTTTTAAAGAAATATATAGAAATAGACTGAATGTTGTGAACAAAGTCCTCTTATATACTGAAAGAGTTTTTGGCTGGTTGAGAAGAGAATTCGTAGAAAAAAAATTCTCTTTCCAAAGTCAAAATGGACACCAGCCATCAAGAAAATAATACAAATAAGAAAGACAGAAAAAACCCCCAACAAAACCATTATAACGCAGGATGCAATATTTCCTTCCATTGACTTGTAAAGCACCTGAAATGCCATTTTAGAGCATACTAAAAATAGCTCTAAATGTTATTATCGTTTACACTGAAAGTCCGGTTATACTGAAATTTAATATTTTTTTAAATTGAGTTTCAGATTAAGCGATTTTGACTGTATTCTCAAGAGTGGGATGACATTTATTTTAAACTCTGAGATGAGGGATGACGATTGACTTAGTTCAATAACCAAACAAACAAACAAACAGCCTACACATTAATAACATCAACCTTAAAAACAACAGCACTGATGGCAAGTATAATGATAGTAACAATAAGATGATATTGCCTTTTTTGTGCAGTTCTATAACATATTGAATTTGCTGGTTGTAATTTTGGTGCAAACATTTGTATAGTTCTACTTCTTTATCATTCTTCTAGACAGGTTTATGTTATCCCATATCTTGGGAGTTAATCCTTTATATTTGAATTTTTTATCTTCTTTTTAGTTCCCTCCATTCTTAAAAAAACAAACAACAATTTCTAGAAGAATTGGGGATGTGTTTTATCCCCTCAGGTTATGAATGCTCTTACAGAATCTTTGCTTACTTATTTGTTTACTAACAAATTTACTTCACTGTGATAATATGCAAAGCGGGTTCTAAGATGAGGAAATATCAAAAGGTTATCTTGAACAATGTTTTAATTTTACAAGAGTAGTAAACTTCATTCTTACTTAGCTTTCCATGTTTTGTTTCTTTTAATGATAATAACCATTCTATCGGGTGTTTGGTGAGCTTTCCTGTGGCGGTTTTTATCTCTTTTGTTCTCTCTTTAAATTGGTTGCTAGATCTGCTGAGATCTTACATATGTATGGGCCATGTGGAATGCTGCTAGACTTTATTGAATGCCTAGAATTAGAAACAATTAGGATTCTATATCCGATTAACCAGCTCTCAATGTTGAGTATGCAAGATGTACTTATAATTACTTTCTTCTATATTCTATATGGTGTGGACACTTATGAATTCTTAATTCCTTAATCTGATAATAATGATAATAATAATAATGACAATAAAAATAATGTTAATAATAATAATTGATAGGCCTCTGTCGGTCAGATCTGACCATCAATGCAGCGTGTGGCGCTGTGTCTGTGCAATATATTGTCAGGAAGTGTGGTTGCCCAGGCACACTTCCTTCCCCTCAGATCTTGACTTTTCCTGACTACTCAGAGGAAAGACACCGTCAATACGTCTGAGAAGGAGAAGTTTGTAGGGGTGTTTCTCTAAATTACACCATAGTAGGAATTGATTTTTTCCAGGGTGGCAGCCGGAAAGGCCTGCTCTTATCGATTTTTAATGATAATAATAATAATTATTATTATCTTGATTGTCTTTTTAAGGCAATTTATTGTTTGACGTGTACGTCGCTAATAGAAATATGGGCATGAGAAAAACAACAACCCAAAAACCCAACATCATTAATTATGATTTATGCCATACTGTTCTGCCATATGATATTAGTTTTTTATGTTTGAAAAAAAACCAATTGACTATGTAGTTATCCGATATAAATTGATGAGGTCAGAAGTTTTAACCTGGTCCCACAATTTCTGAAATTTTCTATTTTCATTGACCATTCCTAATGGGCACCAAAATGAAGAAGAAAAGGTGACGACTCAACCTCACATTCTATCTTATGCTGTTGCCGGTGACTATTACATAAAGTAACCGTTCGTTTAAACGTTGAATATTTTGACATTTCACAAGTA
This sequence comes from Aegires albopunctatus, assembly GCA_032466395.1. Lineage (NCBI taxonomy): Eukaryota > Metazoa > Mollusca > Gastropoda > Nudibranchia > Aegiretidae > Aegires > Aegires albopunctatus. The sequence continues at coordinate 7,683 of JASKDV010028870.1, read as the reverse complement.
TTGAGATACCTACTTATTCCTTTGGTTTTTTTAATGGTTTAAAAAAAAATAATTTATTGTTGTTTTACCTGAATAGTTTTGGGTTTGTTTTTTTGTTGTTGTTAAAAGTTCAGTTCCCTTTTTTGTTTTTACTAGAAAAGCCTCTGGAAAATATCATTTAATCTGATAACATTATTAATGACATTGAGATTTAGGGAACTATTTGATTACGATCATGTGTTTTTTTAGTTATGTTTTAATAGAAGAATGAAAAAATGTTTGCTGTAAATGGTAAAGGTATTTAAGATCTCGCTTCATACAGTTGAACCTGGTTATACTGAAATTCCAGTTAAACTTACTTTTTCAAATTACTGAATTTTTTTTCTATAGAAATAGACCGGTTAATCTGAACGTAAGCCCGATTATACTGAACTATTTTTGGCCGTTTGAGAATAGAAATGAAATTCTTGACCAAAAGTCTAAATGGACACCAGCCACAAAAAAAAAAAAAGAAAGAAAAAAAGACAGGAAGAAAATAAAATAAAAAACTCCACTGTAACGCGGTAAATGGCAATCCCAAGTCCACTTACAAAATGGCTGACATCGTGTTTCCTTTCCATTGAAGTAAATGTCACCCGAAACACCATTATGGCTTACTAAAATGCCTCTATACCTCATTGCCGGTTGTACTGAAATCCCGGTTATACTGAAATTTTTAGAAATATTTTTGAGTTTCAGAATAAGCGGGTTTGACTGTAGCTCATTCATGTATGTGCATGAATAATTGAATAATTTAACATAGTATCTATCATATATATATTTATCATATACATATATTTAAAATAAACATTCCTGTTTTATTAATGTACGTTTGGTTGTTCTTCATAGTGTTATTTCTTTCTTAAGGCATATTTGATCATATTCACATATAATTACGTGCCTGCGGGTGTGTGTGGATGTTTATTGTAATCATATATAATGTATAATATTTTATATATATTATAGATTATTCACTGCCTGGCATGACACAACACATAATATGGTTGTTTGTGTTACACTCTACATGTTACTTTTCAATTTGTAATTCTCAGATTTGTTCACCGTTCAATGTATAGGTATAAAGCAGAAATATGTGTTTGAAAAAGACGAATAAGATATGAGAAAGAATAAATAGCAAGATAGATAAAAGAAAATTTTATTAATAGATTAGGATAAAGAAGAAATAACCAGATTTAAAAAAAAAATGATTTTAAAAATATATATATATATATATATATATATATTATATATGTGCATTACTACCAGATCAGTTGTAAATCATGATTTTTATATGAATAGTCCACATCACACTGACTGTTTCAAACCCTTATTATCACATGCAATTCAATTATCATTGATTAAAAAGTAAACGCATGAAGGATCTATTACTTACGTTCTATGGAAATTGACAGAAATTATGTTTTCAATGGAAAACCTTCCTTTTCCTTTATGAATTATTCACTTCTTATAAAATTGTTGTTTTAAACCACTGTGTCTCCTGTGAATCACATATTATTATTATTATATTCATGGTATATTCTATGTAACACTGACCAAAATTTTAACAAAAAATGCTGAAACTTACAAATAGTTTATTGTCATCTGATAGGCCCATACTGATCACATTTTCTAACCTTGTCCCTTAATACGGAAGAAATAAACTAAGTAAATGTCGAGAAACTGAAACATTTTCTATGCAATCTTTTCCTCCTTGGCAATTTTTATCCCTCTTCTAAATTCTATTTCTTTTACTAGTTTATCATCTTACTTCTTTTCTTCCATGGGCTCTGAGATAACCTTAGTAGTTGACTGAGCCCTTAAACTCCAAATAACTAACTTACAAATATGCTCTCATGAAAATAGTTCTTTCTTGAGCTGTAGCAAGGATATACAGTGCAGTCCACATAAGATAAACTCTCTTAAGATAAATTCTCATTTAAAATAAACATTTCGTCCGGTGTCCCGAATTAATCCTTATATAAGCCAACTAATCAAAGTCCGATTTAAATAAACTTAAATCAATCTTGATCAGATGCACGCAGCGGGACCGTATCACACTGGGTCACCTTCGCTGTCCGCACCATGATTGGACCGGGAGAGAGGGTTGCGCACGCACGTAGCATCTGTACTCTCGTATTAGAGTATCGCGTTGATCTGTGCCCCTCTCTCTCTCTCTTTGTCTAGCCTAGCTCAATCGTGTCAAGGCTACGCCCGAGTGCTCGGCTTACTGTGTTACTTTCACATACTTCTCATTCTTTACTCTACGGCGATTGACAGTTTGAATCTCAGTTTAACGCTGGTCTATCGTAAAACGAGCCTATAACTATAACAGAGAAAAAATGAAACACAAGAAGACAACCTTGAGCCTGGAAACCTAAATGCAGCTTCTCAAGGATGTGAATGGCAAGTCAGTCAATGAAGCAGAATGAAATTGCTGTGAAATATGTGGTGTCGAAAGTCACTGTGTCTGTTCTCATTTTAGATTGAAAGGTTGTTTCCCTTGAAAATGGATAAGATAAACCTTGCTTAAAATAAAAAAAATTTCTGGTCCCAAGGAATTAATTTTAAGCGGACCGCACTGTAAACGACAAAGACTTCAAAAGTAATGCAAACCTGCTTGATGGGAATGGCTTGCTTTTAAGAATCATGCTCATTAACGAAATGAACACAATGCTCCTAATTAGTCTAATAACATAGGAATGATGTCTAGATCAATCTACTGGTAGGTATCAAATTTTTGGTGGTGAGTCCGTAGGAAAGACTCGTTTAATGCATCTGATTTTGCCCATTTCCTGTTAATAGCGGAAGAATAACCGCTTTGCACTATAAAAATGCATTGAGCTCTAATCAGGCCTGATTGGTCACATGGTTGACTGAAGTACCAGTTTGCTCTATCCCACAATTGCAGTAAAAATATAAAAAATGTGGTGCTTCAATGATTCACTAGACCCTAAAAGATTGTCCTTTGGTCCAATGATTTATAACTGCTGTGTATTATATTATCTGTCAAGATCCTTTTCACAGGTTTGTTTTGATCTTTACCCAGGGTAGAGAAGTGACTCAGAGGTCACATGTTGGCATAATATTAAATTCTCTTTGTAATTTATATGTACACTCTTTTCAGGCTAAGAAGATTTGACAGTGTAAGGAAATATTGGGTATATAATAATAAAAGTAACAATAAATTTGTATTATCCATAAATGACAATTTGTCATTTGATTAATTAATACAAATTTGGTAAATAATAAAAGAATCTATACAAATAAATTTTTCCACTCCCACAAACACACATTCACCCGCTCTGTCTGGTAAATTGATGCACACACATGAAACCTATTGGCTATTTAAAGCCTTGACGGCTGTTGAAATAATATTAATAATCATAAAGTAGTCATCATTATCTCCTTGTAAAATCTGTTTCTTCTACTTCGGTTTTTTTTTTCTTTTAACCAGCCTATCATCATACTTTTTCCATGGACGCTTAGATTACCCTAGAGGTTGATAGAGCTCTTAATCTCCAATTTACTAACTAATCATCATCAACATATTAAGAAAACATTATCTAGCTCTCTCTCCTTATAGTCATGGCCTGGCTGTTTTACAAAGGAAGCTTGCCATAAAAAAAGCAAAACATTGGTTCAAAGTACATGATTGGCAGAGTCTGACAATCGTTGTTACACATAATTGTCAATACAAAATAATTTTGTCTCACAGCTTTATATTGTCAACAAATTTCAGAAGATGCATTTGGTTCCTAACCATGATACCAAGACTTATTTAGAAGAAATAACTAATTTCCTGATGCAGACTTACCCTTGCACTTGAGCCACTCTCATGCAGGGTTAAAAGATGATCAATAACATTATGTAATATGAATAAGCTTATAACAATTGTTCTTCTCAACCATCTTTTATTTCTGTAAAACAAGATTTGATATGAAATTTGAAATGGGGTGTTATCATGGCAACAATTTCTGTTGAGTAAATTACATCAATATTCTGAAGCCTTGTTGATGTTTCCAACAAAGACTGGAAATTTATTGGAAAAAAAGGGACTGACTTGAATTTAAAACAAAGTAATGGAGAAAAAAAGCAAAGCTTATAACTAAAAGTAAAAATGAAATACACATTCTTAAAGCAAAGAAATTTGTGGAAACCTTTTTCTGATCTTCATCATTAGTGAAAACTATTATCTTTTTTTATTTTACTTCAATGGTTAAATCATTTTATAAGAAATTAATTTAAGAGAAAAGAATGGAAGATGCTTTAAAGGCATATCCCTCAAGGGGAAATAACCCTGATCCAATGATTAGTTAAATCTTGACTTTAATTTAAACATATTGATGTTAAATCAAACAAATAAATTTCTTTACAAAATTAGTTTCTTAAAAATTGATCAACAGAGATCTGGATTCAACCGAGATGTAAATGGTTTATTTTAATCTAATTTTCTTCTTCTGTTTTTGTTATATTTCAGATCCCTAGCAGTCCCCCCTAGATAACATCATCTGAAATTGACTTTTGACATTGGCAAGATGCAAGCAATATATACCAATCCTTTGTGTTATATCTTTACCTCATCAAATACTACTAGTGTTCACTGAAATCATTATTTATTACACTATTTTTAATGTTATCCTCCAACTTCCTCAACGACACCAATATTATGTATTCAATGTTACATAAGTATTCCTTCTATGTCTTTAATTAACGTGTTAGAAATGCTATTACTTATGGTGCATACCTAAAGGTCGAGTCTGTGCGATTTGCATTTTAGAGAGCTACCGTTATTATAGATGAGGTTCATGTTATATTTTTATCTAGATATAGCAAAAAATAATTACACATATGAATATGATCAGTATGTTTATCCGTGATAGTAAAAATACATAAAGAAAACCCTGCATTACAATCAAGTAGTTTGATACGTTGCGTTAGTTAGGAATTTGATAGTTGAATTATAGGTCACCCTTTTATTTCTTTTGTTTTTACCACACCAAAGTGGTTTATAAAGCCAAAGCTTATCACTATCCATGTTTCCAACATGAAGCAGATTACATATGAAGCTATTATCATCTCTCCTCCTCTTCCTCTTCTATTCACCCCTCCTCCCTTTCACCCTTAACCTCCCTCCACTTTTGTGCATTCCTCCTTATTATGCTCTCTTAGAAATATCTGTCAGCAAATATACATACAGCCTGTCTCCTGAAACTTGAATCGAAAAACTCTTGACTGTTATGAACTATTGACACTTTGCTGCCATCTTTACAACCAAGTCCGTCCCGTGGTCAAGATCCTTGCCACCCAGTTCAAGAGTGTTAGACTTATTTTACTTTTTTACTTATACTTATCTACTATAATGTTTCAACAAAGCTTCAGGTTGACAGTTGAGAATGCTAATGATCTCCCCTTCCCAACAAGCTTCCCAACAGGTGAGAATGCTAATCATCTGATGGACCCCTCCGCACCCCTTCACTTGCCCTTCCTCTTCCACTCCATGTCTCCTTCTTCATCACCTTCCCTGCTGTTCTTCCATATACATAGCTGCCAACCAGCAGGATAAAATCATACTTAGTACGATTTGACCAATCCAAAAAATATGATTGACAATCTTAATATAAATTTCATTGTGGGTGAAAAATTCTGCTTTTGTCACTCCTTTCTTTTAAACTAGGTTTGAAAATGCTATGATGAAGGAAAGTCAACTTCAGTATGACCAATGTTGATGTCTATATTCATTGCTACATTGTTTTTTTCTTCTTGAGAAATTGGATGTTAGCATAAGCCGCACATAAATTACAATTTTAGTTTGTGAAAAGTTGGCAGCGATAAACGTATATTTATGGACCAGTTGTCTATACTTAGCAACCCTGGAGAATCTGCCTCAAAGCATTTCTAGGGGTTTCCATTTTCTTTACTCTACAAAGGCAACCTATTCTTTTAAAGAATCCTAAAATATGTTCTATAATATTTAGTGGTGAGAAAAAGAAAAGAAAAGAAAAGAAAGTAAAAAAAAATTCTCTTTAGCTCTATGAAAAAAACCAAAAAACCTAATATAAGTTTTTACTTTAAATACATCAAATCCATTGAATTATACTGTTTGAGATGAAATAATAATTGGTTATTTTATTATGAAGAAACGACCTATCCATTTAAAGAATTCTTAAATATGTTTATAATATTTAGTGCTGAGATGAAGAAAAGAAAAGAAAGTTAAAAAAAAGTTCTCTTGAGCTATAAGTTTTTACTTTAAGTACATCAAATTAAGTTTGATTATACTGTTTCAGATAACATAATATAATAATAATAATAATAAGTTATCAAAATAGTTAAAAAGAAATTTATTTATAAATAAGGTAGATATATATATACGTAGTAGAAGATGACACAAATTATGTTCAGCAAGCAATGTTATTGTTGTACGGGTACTTAAAGTATATTTAATAAATAATAAATACTGTACTTATCATCTTATCAGATATTTCAATGCCACTAAATCTTTCTAATTCATTGCACTCTTTCATAAGGTGTAAAAGAAAAGGATTATTTGTAATGTTTGTTTTAGCTTAGAATTTCTCACTTAAGATACAGGTACAACAGGCGCTTTAATGTACATTTTTATCCTTTCTGTCTCTTTATTTTCATACTTAATTTACCACGAATAAGACCCAAGTTCTCCCATGTCATATTTCCTCGATTTTCAAACATGTTGATCTGATGATTAGGTGTAACAATGCGTGAAAGGGACAAATTATTTTAAAATTTTGATGCGGGCTTCAATGATTTATTTGTATGTTTCAATTTGAATTTTACATGGAATGATATTTGCATATTGCTGATTGCTTGTGGTGGGAATTCATTTTTTAAAAAAAATTTAAGAATCAAATAGGGTTTGTACAATTTGTATCGTATAAGATTCATTTAAATTTGAATGTATGGATTAATGGTCGTTGGAATAAACATCGTTTTTGAGGTTTCTCAATACATCCTTCACCTTTTCTCATCTTTTTTAAATCTTGGCATGATTCATTATTGATACTTGTGATTCAGTCCATGGTGTAATTTATAGCTTAGAGCATTGTTATACATTAGATATGCACTGTATAAATGTCATGCGTTCATATCGTTCTAGGCTATCTATTTTAATTTTTATTATTATTAGTAGTAATTCATACATTCATTCATTTAAAGTCTGAAAATGGAATTCATGTATGTTATATCAATGATTTATTTAATCAAAGGTTTCTGAAGTATTGCCATCATGAAGAGGTGTTTACTGGTTTAGTACTATAAATGAGCCTACTGCTACCGCATCCTATCAATAAGTTACGATACATCATTGTATACCATGATTTAATATGATGACTGGTTATCATAACAAAATCATTGTTTAATAACTTTATCATCAGCTCTGTTTTTGTTGATAGTATTAAGTACACTTGTTTATTTGACCAAAGACTAGTCATTTACTGTTTTGTTATAAAAATGTTTTGCTCTTTATTCATCGTCATCTATTACCATTTTTGTAAAAAGGTTTCAATGGATTAACTGGAGCATAATTGTTTTTGCTTCTATGTTATCATTGATAATTTTATCATTATTATTATTATTATTATTATTATTATTATTATTATTATTATTATTATTATTATTATTATTATTATT
>JASKDV010028759.1:2229-16310 GCA_032466395.1 Aegires albopunctatus | reverse complement strand
TATATATACATAGACATATATATTCCCCCTCTCTCTATCTCTCATTCCCCTGACCCCCCCTCTCTCTCACTCTCACTTTCTCTCTGTCCCTCTTTCCCTCTCTCTCTCTCCCTCCCCTCTCTCTCTCTCCCCCCCTCTCTCTCTCCCGCCTCACCTTCGCAATCAACACAAACTTACTTCAGGAGGATTAGAAATACTTGTACTTGAACATGTCCTTGATGATTAAACCTGGAAACTGTGATGAACATAATACTGAATGCATGTATTGTATTGTAATAAAGCATGACTGAGAGAGAGAGAGAGAGAGAGAGAGAGAGAGAGAGAGAGAGAGAGAGAGAGAGAGAGAGAGAGATGGGGGGGGGGATGAAATATTTAGAGTCAGGGAGGCGGAAAAGACTATTCATGGTAATTGGGAGTTGGTCAGTCTGGTCAGTCTAATTATGATTTGAAAAAATAAAATACGTTTCCTATATTTTTAACCATTGTGGAATCAATCATATAAATCATTAAACGATACAATGATAAATATAGGCCCTACATAATAATGAAACTAAATAAATACAATATTATATTTTACAACTAGTCATGGTTGGTCGCCGTAGGTAGTACAGCGCCTTGCTTCCCCCCCCCCCCAACCCCCTTTTCATCCCCGATTTGAAAATCCGTACTCATCTTTACACATGAGACGCCTGAAGCTTATCTACTCGGCCACTGCAGCTAATAATAATACTCGTATTTCTATTCTTATTACAGTATTGCTGTTGTTTTTTTCTATCACATCAGCTTACCATTGGCGGTAGGCTTGGTGTGTGTAAGTGTGCGTGAGTTTGTCAAAAACAAAACAAAATTTCATGCCTGATAACCATATTAATAAATTTCTTTTCTTTCTCCTTGTATAGGCCTACTTCACCCAAATGAACACATATTCCAACCCTGAAAAACTGAAGGGAAAAACTAGAACCACGCAAAGACAAAAAACAACAACAAAAAACTGTGGGCTTTAGAAAAGGCATTGATTTTTTAGAGGCAGAGGTTTATTGAGGTGCAGCTACTACTTGATGGAATCCACATGCATGTCATAGTCAATAGCAACGATGTTATCCAGCTGTTATTTTGATATCAACCCATTTTTATTATATACCTTCATTTTCCAACGTGATTCGTCAAGGATGGTATTTATCACATTGTGAAGAAACCAAAATGACGGAGAACTTGAGAAACCATCATATACAGAGTTTAATGTTTGTAAAATCACATCAAATCACAAACCAAACATTATTCAAGAAACCAAATCACGGAGCAATGTTATTTGTAGTCCATTGAAGAAACCAAATCACGGAGCAATGTTATTTGTAGTCCATTGAAGAAACCAAATCACGGAGCAATGTTATTTGTTGTCCATTGAAGAAACCAAATCACGGAGCAATGTTATTTGTAGTCCTTTGAAGAAACCAAATCACAGAGCAATGTTATTTGTAGTCTATTGAAGAAACCAAATCACAGAGCAATGTTATTTGTAGTCCATTGAAGAAACCAAATCACAGAGCTATGTTATTTGTAGTCCGTTGAAGAAACCAAATCACAGAGCAATGTTATTTGTAGTCCATTGAAGAAACCAAATCACAGAGCAATGTTATTTGTAGTCCATTGAAGAAACCAAATCACAGAACTCCTATTCAAGAAACTGGATTATCTTTGTACTGTTCCACAGTTCTTAACAATACCATTTTGAATATAATTTTATTATCATAATGATTTTCTTTACAAATTGAAATATGTCACTCATGGCACATTGAAAAATGATTAATCATCCGGGTTAGGTTGACGGCTGTTAAGTTTTATTTTGTTTGCTTGAATATTTCCCCTGAATTTCTTTTGACTATTTCAAAGTCAATCGAGCAAAAAGTTATGATTTTAAAAATAAAAAAATAAACGCCAAGAACACTATATTAGTGTAATGCTATCAATTACATATCTCCAGTTCTACTCATCCTCTTTTATATCACCTGGAACACATCAACATGTTTTGTGTACGTTTATTTAAAATCTAATTTCTCACCATGACAATATAAATGGAGATTGAAAACAATACATTTTTCTTTGGCCCGAGTATTGGAACAAAATGAGGTCTCCACGGTTGTTTTTTCGCATGAATAGTCACCAGTATAGCCGCACACTGTTCATGATGTTTCTTCTTGTGTGCGTTACCATGGTGATGTTCGTGATAATCCCAAATTGCAAACCAACTTACCTTTCTGTCAATTCTTGGAGAAATGTCAGTATGCTTCAACTTCTCAAGATGCATCTTTCGGGGCATCCTTCCCATGTGACATCCCTTAGCCAATCAGAATGCCAAACATTGTCCGTGCCATATGTGAACAAGTCGCTGCTAAACTTTGATCAGGTCAGATGATATATTTTTTTCCCGTTGATTTCCATTTAAAAGCAATGTTAGGCCTATGTAAGTAAAGTTATGAAAATAGCGCTAAGATTACTGTGACATATTAAAGAAAAACTGCAGCTCCTAGAGGCACCTAATTTGTCATACGTGCATAAAATAACATTCTTTAATGCATGGCTCAGCTAGATTTTTGATTTAAGTCTTTATTGTTTGTTTTTTATCAAATCAGATACAAATACAATTACATAGCTGCCAACCAGTAGGAGGATAAAATCATACTAAGTACGATTTGACCAATCAAAAAAATGCCTTTGATAATGTTAATAATGTCATCTTGGGTGAAAATTTCTGCTTCAATCACTTCCTCTCCATAGACTTATTATTATTATTATTAGTATTAGTATTATTAGTATTATTAGTGTTATTATTGTTGTTGTTGTCTAAGTTTTTTCACCTAGATTTTCAATCTTACCTCACAGGTCAACTTCTATGAGGATGTGGAGATGAAAATAAAAAATCTCAATTCATCAGAGAAATGGAAGGAATCATTTCGCCCTTTGCTAAATCGGGAAGCTAAGGTCAAACCATTTTCCACCCTCCTTTCTAATGAGGAAACCTATTGTATGGCTCTATCTGTCTCTGAATATGTCTCTCTTTCTCTGTCTCTTTCGCTTGCTATCTGTCTCTGAATATGTCTCTCTTTCTCTGTCTCTTTCGCTAGCTATCTGTCTCAGTCCCTCACTTTCTCTGTCCATCTATCTGTGTTTCAATTATGAAATCGATTTTGAGTTTTAGATGTATATATACATGTACATATCTACCAACCAGTAGAATAAAACCATACTAAATACAATTTGACCAATACAAAAAATATGATTGATAATCTTTTCAAATTCATCTGGGGTGAAAAATTCTGCTTCAGTCACTTCCTCCTCATCAAAGCTTGAAACGGCTATGGGAAGGTAAAGATGATTGTGATGGAAATATGATCTGTGCATTTTACATGGATTCCTGAAACCCATCTCAATTCCTTCCAGAATAGGAGAGGCCCTTTCGTCTGATGTGCTTAAAAGATCTGACTCTTCCTATTTCAAGATTCTCATTTTATTCCAGTTTGATGAGGAAAGTAAATGTAGAGGGCTTTTCCCTCTGACTTAATATCGGACTCCACTGGGAATTTAACCAGGAACATTTTGATCTTCAGGCCAGTGCTATAGAATATCATTCCTTCAAGCCATTCTCGTTTCATAATCCTTTTTATTCTCATTCCCAGATGACACTCCTGCATCTTTATGCGGTCTTTCAGCAAGCGTTAGACCTTGCTGGTATTTCTCATATACTTATGCATGGTTCAGCAATTGGTGCTTGGCGTCATCATGGAGTGACACCTTGGGATGACGACATTGATATTGCCATTGACTCTGCTGATTGGTCTAAAACTCGGCAAGTCTTGTCATGTATAGAAGGATACACGCTTGATGCTGCAAGTAACTCTAAATGGGCATTTTTTAAAAGGTTAATAATTCTATCATACTTATATTCAATTTGAATAAAATATGTAATGTATGACTCTTTATTTCAAACGAAACTTATAGGAAATCGTGATCGTGATGATTTTTTTTCAAATTTTACCCTTAAAATGTTCTTTTATCTAGCATTACAAAATATAGGCTAGATATTAATGCGGCAAGTCCTTCAGAACGATGATTCTCAACAAAAAAATTCAAAAACAAAAATATGATGAAATGACACCACTTCTTTAAGAGTTGCTTTGAATCCCAATGTAATTTAGGATCAAGTTCAAAGTGGCCTTGCTTGTCTTTAAAATAATTGTCTCCAAAATTAAGTTCCAAAATAACTTTAAGTTTTGTCTCTGTCTTTTTCTTTTCCCACCTTTTTTATAAGGGGTATGTACGAGTAGATCTTATTTTTATCTCACTTTATCTTCCTACCTCCATAGTACTCTTCTATGACTTTCTCTCCTCTCTCCAGAGATGAATGGTTGCCAGGATTTTTGATGTTTGAATAATACATTGTAAGGTTTTTATACTTTCACCGGTTACTGGCTGAAAAAGTGGCGATAAGAACGTGTTACTTAATTGTTGAATAACTCCACACACTTTGAAAAATGAAATGAAATGATTAATTGTTTAATTAAGTGATTTTGTTTAAAAAGTGTCAATATAAAATTGTTTTTATTTAAGAATTTTTAAGGGGTCGTAGGGAGTGCTTTGAACAGAAAATCGAACATTGTCATTAACTCACTGAGGACCAAGCCTGAAAAGGTGGCGATAAGAACATGTTACTTAATTGTTGAATAACTCCACACACTTTGAAAAATGAAATGAAATGATTAAATGTTTAATTAAGTGATTTTGTTTAAAAAGTGTCAATATAAAATTGTTTTTATTTAAGAATTTTTAGGGGGTCGTAGGGAGTGCTTTGAACAGAAAATCGAACATTGTCATTAACTCACTGAGGACCAAGCCTGAGCTAGCCTCGGGCTTGATGAAACATACATGTTGCCATGATAAAGACTTTAATTTTAAGCTTGCTATTGCAAGAAATACACAAAGCAAACTCAGAAATCAACACAGATGACCAAACTTTATGTTTATATCAAACTACATGCAGAACTTCAGCTTTTCAAAGTGGTTAGAACACGTTATCCAAATGGTAGTTTGTAAATATGTAAAAACGGCTGGTCCCAGTCCCATGGCGTGTGCTTGGCTCAAATAGGCTGGTCCTCAGTTAGTTAAAATATCATTATAATGATTTTTAAGGAAATTGAACGGTGTCAACTTTCACCCCTGCTTCTCTCCGTTACAAAAAGCCTTTTATTTACAGCAACAACAGCAACAAAAATCCTACATCTGTTTATGAATTTCTTTTCTTCCAGTGACAGCCCATTGATTCTAGATGGTCCCAAAAGATTTCCATTTTTAGACCTGTTCCTTTACACACATGACGATAACTATGTTTGGGCCTTAAACTACGTCCATCTCAGAAAGTTTGTCTTCTCGAAAGAGGATATGTTTCCTCCCCAATTTGTTCCTTTTGAATGTTTTCTGGTAAGTTTTTCTTAAATGACAGAACTTTGTAGGATAACCAATAAAATAATTAATAAAACTTGTTTTGTTTAAATACCTGTATAGGCCTAGGTACTCTATGGAGACTGAATCAAAAAAGAAATTTGATTAAAGGCCAAAAAAATTAATGACTCAATGTATGCTCTATTAGAGCTCATTTCAGATTTTTTTTTTAAAACTCTTTCTGTGATAAGGCAGGTAAAGAAGTGGTGTTTTTCTGAAATTCAATATCGATAAATGGTACAGTGTCTATACTTAGGATGAGGTATATTTCTTTCAAGAATAATGTAACTTTTCATTAGAAGGAATTTTCTTTCTTTGTACTAAGACTTCCAATTCTTTTGTTCTCTTTATGCAAATAGTTTCTCAAACCCTAGAATTATCTGTCTAAATTATACTTCTTTATTGGATTCAAGTAATGTACCTAATGAATAGAGGCAATGTGCAAAATGATGTTATATGGAATTAAATTAATTCTTGTCTTTTTTAGAGTCCTGTCCCTCGTCATTTGAGGAAAGTTCTGGAGCATCAATATATCCACCCAGAAATTTGTACTAGTCATTACACAGATCACAAGTCTGGTATCGCCAAGAAACAAGTAACAAAACCTTGTAAAGAGTTATCTGATATCTACAAAATATTCGACACCCACAATTGAAATTTTTGGTTTGGAGCAAAGAGGTTTTTTCACGAGCAATATTTATTGATAATTAATACATTTCATACTTTAAATTTCTTGATTTATTGTATAACAATTGAACATTTGTGTTCATTTATTACAGTTGTGCCATTCTTGATGTAAAAACAACTGGACCAAATTTTGATGACTTTGATAAAGATTATAATTATATCAATATTAGAGAGAGATACATCATGACAAAATGAAAAGAAAAAATGGATGGAGCAGTTTGAATCACTTCATAACTTTTCCATTTAAGTGTAGATAGATGGAGGGTTGCTCTATCTTACATAATCTGCTAATATTGTTATAAAAAGTTACATTTGTTTAGATTGAGAGCTGCGTTGGATCTGAATTTATAGGATCTGGTAATTGAATCTTGGACTCATATTTCCAATTTTTTTTTACTTTGCTTCATACATCAGCCCAGCGCTGCAGCCTTATAACAAAACTTTTATTTCATTTCACTTTTATTATTTAATTTATCATTAATTTATTAATGAAAATATCATTGCCAAAAATAGTTTAGTGAAACGACGTTTTCTCAAATTGAACACAACATTGTTTGGTTTGTCATAAACTACGCCACATCTGAACTGTTTGGTTTGTCATAAACTACGCCACATCTGAACAAATATAGGGAATAAACTTTGTTGAGCATTGATTAGTTGAAACCTAGTTATGATATTAGTCATTCTTGTGAATTCTGTGATTTTGAATTCATTCAGAAAGAAAATGTTTATGCCAAAAACTAAAATCAAAACCATATGTGTATGTTGTGGGTATTTATGTACTTTTGAAATGTTCATCGTTGTTATTGTCATTATTATCGGCATCATTGTTATCATCAGTATTATGGTTGTTAATGTTAATATTATCATTATCGTATTATTTAAAAACAACAAACATGTTTGCTGAAAAATGAGAAGTATCAAAACTGCCTTTTTGGCATTTACTATAAGTGTTTGAAAATTCCAAAACCTAAAGAATAAGGAAAACCCAAATTTCAACTGTAGAAGTCATATTTCTCAGAGATAGCGTTAAAAAGCAAATTTCACAAGGATCATCCGAAGGATATTTCTTGGTTTGATAAGCTTGTGTTAACTTGCAATTTACACTATTTAGGCACCCTATATATATCTTGGTGTCTATTGCCTTCTTCCTCTTCAAATAAACTGACAAAACTCAACTAATTGAGTATTACTGGCAATATGCCATTAAAAACAACAAAACAAGATTTAAAAAAACAAACCCCACCTACAGTTGAAGTATTACGTTAACTAACTAACTATATGTAGATCTAATTATTTCATATTATAGCCTATGTTTAAGAGTATCAATACTTTTGCTACTTCTAAGATATCTATCATGTGCGCGAAAAAATGGACAGACATGTCTGGGGATAAAAGAATTTTGATCGTGACCATTCTTGCCCCAGCAATAGCTGCAGATGTGATAATTTTACAGTAAATGTTAGCTCATCACACTCTCTATCTTCCAATCAATTACCGGTATTTTTAAGTGAATGAAAGATTGCCCTTTCATAACGAACCCATTTTTCATCAAGCCAAACATTAAAAACAGACAATCACTTTATGACTTTTATATTTATTGTTGTACCTGGATTAATATAACCAGGTAATTTTTACATGGTCTTTTAATATTGCCTTTATTTATTTGTTGCAAGTAGGTACTGAGCTCCACTGTATTAATGATAAGATCGCCTCAATTCTTTAATGATATGTAAAGCCACAGTTGAGTATAAATAGAATAAAACAATAAAGATATTATATAAGCAACTCAACCAGAATAAGACTAAACAAAACACAGTCAACGTTTCGATTGAAAAAATCTGTTATCAAGACAAACAAACAAACAAAGAATCAATGAAATACACTTATCATAGGTGGTCCAGAGGTGATCCAAAATGAAATAAAATAGAAATAGAAAGCCTACGTTCAATAAAGGTTAAATTCTTTAAACAATCTATTTTTAAATTGTAGTTTTAGCTTGCAAACATCAATTGCATCTTCCCCTTTATGAAAAAACGGTTGACCAATACAGCGTTTATTATTAATGTGACAGCGCTAATACTCATAAGAGATGAACCCCATCTCTCGTTATATGAATTACAACAAGCATTAACGTTTTTCATACTTTAATGTTACATCTTCCATTATTTTTAACCAGAAAAGCCAATAGGATCTCTATTGATGCCATTCAACTACTCAATACTCATATGGACGTATGACAATTTCTCGCCATGATGAACCACAAGCATTTCATCATGATTATAAGATATTTGCCTTCCAAATCATTTTTAGGGCGAAGTGAGTCAATACTACAGTCTGGTCTCTCTGATCCGGACTTCTGTAATCCAAATCCCTTTGTTATTCGAACCATTTTCTGGAAACGGATTTTGTTCTTAGTATTTCCTAATCCGGAAAATTCTGTTATCCGAACAAATTGTCGGGAACGGAGGTGTTTGGATTAGAGAGACCAGACTATTTACTTTTGTCTCAGCCAATCGCATCATATGGCATGCAATCGCATCATGTGGCATGCAATCGCATCATGTGGCATGCTTTTTTTTAAAGCATTTTTAACAATTAATTGTCCATTGTGCTGAAATAAATAGTTTTTTTTTGCTGTCTACTCGAAATGACCTTAGGCAATTATCTTATGGGCCATCTTTATGCTTTTTTAACAACTTCTTCCACTTTTTACTGGTTTTCAAAGCGAAGTAATTATATGCTTATTTCTTGCAAGGTGCAAAAGGAAAAGTATCTCCTTGGTTGAAACAAAGAGGAAAAATATCTTCTTGGTTGAAACGAAGAGGAAAAATATCTCCTCGGTTGAAACAAAGAGGTCACAGCAATCTCTTTTGTTGAAGTCACTTGGGGCCATAAATCAACCACACCCTGCTAGTTGTGCTCATTTTACAATAAACTTAGCTCTTCACACTATGTGGTCAGCTTTGATCAACTTTCCCACCTCGACGATGCTTACTATTTAAATGTCCTCATTGATTTCTTTAACTTTTTTTGTTCACACTCCCTCTAATATCAATTTAGCAACCTAGCATTCATCATGAGGTCTCATACAATTCAATGCTTTCAATATAGTACTAATGACAGTAAATGCAATCTCATCACGTGCAAACGGTGATGACTTTGGTCAGTATGACCCATTGGCATTAGTTGTAGAAGAAGGGCTGGTGATTAATCATTAAGTCAAATGGATTTGTTGATTAAAGATTAAATAACTGTTGGTGTATATAATCTACTTTGTTAGAAGCCTGCAGTGTAAGAGTTGACAATTAAACATCATAGGGCTTGAAACTTTTCACCTTTAAACTCATTATTGAGGAAGGCTTCATTACCAACCTGCGATTACAAAATTATAGAACATTTAATTGAGAATAGAATTAAGCCTTATTAAATGCAAAAGTTGAAATGAGTGCTTTGCCCCTTAGAGCACAATTCCTAGAACGCTTAGGTACAGAGTTAAATGATTGTTAGCCGTATATAGAGGTATATCCTAACAACTTATTTTTTAAGCCTAATTTTCTGTTTAACGGTAAAGCTTCATGTGAATTTTGTCTTTATCATATGCAAGCTTTACTCAAGTGCCTGTTTTACCTGATTTCCCATTACCTGACATTTTAGTTGTACCCTCTCTATTTAAACTACGTTTTTAATCTATGCAAACAATTATGGATTAATATTAATTGTATCTTTTTTATTTTATTTGAATACTATGTTGTTGCCTTCATTTATGTGCATAACACATGACAATTGCTTGCTTATAATTGATAAATCAGATGTGGACCACTTTTTTCAATACTACATGTACTAATTATATTAACAACATATATCTCCTGGTATCGACGCTATTAAATGTAAACAGTTTATTAAGATCATGACTGGAAAAAGTTTACCAAAAAAAAAAGTTTTGAAAACTTTTTGTTATTCTCAGATTATGACATTGGCAATAGATTTCAAACTAACCTAATTAGCAAACGAGACTAAGTCGTAACTTGTCTTGTTTTTTTTGTCATTGTTTTTTTATTTTGTCAATTACCAATAAAGTATAAATAGATTTGTCCAAATATTGCTTTTCATATTTATCCGTAGTCATAACCATTTAATCATTATTTATATGATCTCAATACCAATGTGATTCATCGAAGATAAATTCATTTCACGCTCAGATGTTTGTCATAGTTATTGTTTATTCTTGTTCCATTTTTATGAAACGGCAACCATTATTACCATTAGCATAATAGAATATTTCACAGAATTTTAAATATTAGTATCATTAAAGGATTATGAATCAATTTACACATTTCTTGTAGAAGGCTCTACAATTGTATTTCTATTTTTCCAAACTTGTTATGTTTTGTCATGATAATTAATGTATTACTCTACTGATGTTGTTCCATTCTTGCCTTTGGTAAATAGTTTTATTTGAATGCGTTATAATGAATGATACGTAGTCTTGAGGCTCCCTTAATTCACTGGGGACCAACCGATTTGAGCCAAGCACACTCCTCTGGAACCAACCGATTTGAGCTGAGCACACTCCATTTTTATACATTTTTAAAGCACCATTTTGATACCATGTTTAGTTTATGAAATGATAAAATTAAATAACAATTGAAAACATGTAGTATTTATATAAACCCCATTGCCTCATACCCCTTATTTTCTACATGAAATGATAGTCTTTATCATGGCAGCCCAAGTCTAGATCAGGCTTGGTCCCTATTATGTTTTTGGTTGTTCTTTAGCTAGAATGGTATTGGATTAGACACACATACAAGTTCATAGATATTAAACACAACAGCACTCGTTGAGGTAGTTCACCGGAAGCATTTATTACTTAGATACCGGATGTTACAAAAGAGAGTTCCATCTCTCGTGACATTAACAATTCACAATATTAATAAAGTAATAAACATAATACATTACAGTCCCCAACATATCTTTCTTCAAGCACGAGCTTATCTTGGGCTTTGCCCTTCGGTGAGTTACTATTATGGACAAAAAAAGAGAGCAGTTGAGCAGGTTGAGATCTAAGTAAACAAGATTGCATCATTTATAGATCATTGATTAGGGTGAGGGAATGGTTGTGGTTTTTTGGGGGTTTTTTTGTGTGTGTTTTTTTTAATTTTATTGAATTGGTAAGTGATAGAGTTAGAGGGGATCATGGGATAGAGGGCTTCTAGGAGATGGAAAGTGAAGGCAAGCAGGGGGAATAATTAGCAAGGCTACAAAGGGATTCCTATTTTAAACTATTCATGTATAATAAGGGAAATCACAGTCTTGTTTATATTCTCATTCTAGATCCTGAAATTTTATTTCTTCTTGCAAATATTATTTGCTTTGTTGAAATTTTTTATTATTTTTTTTTCAGGAAGATGTTTATCTGAAATAAAGCCTTTAAAAAGGAGTGGCCGGAAAGGGGAGAGTACAATGTTATTGTTATCTACTTTGAAATCAAAAGTGAAAATCAAAACCTTATACACTGTATTTGAATAATTATTACCACCAGTATTACTATACTGGCTTTTGCTTCATGTTTTGATAATCTTTTATTGATTAATGTAGTGCTCAATGGCATAAGAACAAAGGCCTGTGCTGCTTGTTTCAAATGAAGTGCAGTGTACTCCTTGGTTTATGGAGGAAAGATATGCTGCAATTCATTTGAAGTCGGCAGTGTGATTGCAGAGTGAAATTCACTTAATACTACCGATCTTCACTCTGCCCGTCAACTGTCTTATCTAGAGAAAGTACAGGGTAAACATGTCTTTTTGGATGAGTAGTTGATGAAAGATGCATCATGATCTGATCTTAAATTCTTTGTGAATTGGGTTGTGTTTGTTTATTTATTCGAGGTTGTTTTGTTTCCATAGAAATTCCATCTTTGATATTGTATGACCTACTGTTTTTTATTCCTAACCTCCAAAAGTGTTCATGTAAATTACGCAGTGACGTACATGTAATGCCTTGAAGTATTCCATATTTACATTAGATGATTAAACGCCAGATTTCACTTATCGTAGGTGCAAAATTCTTAGAAAAGTTGGCACGATCTACGATCAAATCCAGGTTTATTTTGCATCTGAGGCGGAGTCGATACCTGAAGATCGTGCGTTTGCCATCATTCTATGAATTTCTAAATGCATACATTATGACATTTCAGAATTTACATAACTATGATCATGAAAGTCAAGCGTCTTCTTCCACTGATCTTCAGATTACCTCAGGTGTTTTATTTTTGATAAATACAAGTTTTGTTAAGTTTCCCTAAAGTTTTAGAATTCTTTTAAATAGGATCCTTTTTGTTGGTGGCATGAGCAACGATGGTTGTAGGCAAGCGGACCAGATAAAAGTGAACTTTTGTAAATTTTTTCCAATTCTATTGTAATCACATTTTGCCAGTAGGTAATGGTAGAGGCGGGATAGAAATATCTTTCTTTATTCTAGTTGGACATAGTCAATTTTTCCACTAATGCTGAGACAATCTGCTATTTTTTTAACATTTATCATTATTTGGCTTTTATAAGATTTAATCTTCTTGAATCGATGTAGATTATCAAAGAAAGTGTTGTGATTCTTCTGATTGATTATGAATATAATTTACATTATTACTATGAAGGATATGTGAGCAAAATCATACCAGTTGTGCATATAAATCTGTAATACGTTGCTTTACTTTTATCATTCTGATTGGATAGTGGTGTTCAGTTGGCCTACCTCTTTTTATCAATCTGTGTAACAGCGCTGTCTGAGAGAGGCTATCATAATAGCAATAATAATATATATACAGTCATGCCTCCCTATTCTGGACCTCTATAATCCGGAAGTCTTCATAAACCGAATATATGAGCTGGGAATAGAATTTTTCTTATTTATTTGAACTCTATAACCCAGATGTTCTTGATTCCGGATCTGAACACCTTATTTGTGAACAAAGTATAACAATATATATAGAATTTTTGCTTCCATTATCTGAACACTCTCATTCAACATTCAAATATAACGTTGATCCAGACTGATCTTTTAACTGTTTTTCAAACCCATCCCATGACCTTAAAACCTCAACAAGACTTCTCAATATAGAACAAACATTACAGAGGGGCCAATTGACCGGCCAATTGGGCATTGTATCTGAACTACATGTAGATCTAGATAGGAGAGCAAAAATCCATTCCATTAATGACAAAACTGGAATTGCCTATGCCTATGCTGCTGAATATTAAGTTGATGTGAAAGATAGATATGGTATTGTTATTACATGACATTATACAATATCATTGTACTATTGTGAACCATTGTATTAAACTTATTGACAATATAATGATATACATGTATATATAGATATCATTATCAACCATTCGTATGATTCCATTCCTTTGTAGGTGATTACCACTCAGAAATTTTACTGAGTTTGAACTACATTCTGGTCTCTCTAATCCGGACCAGTAATCCGAACGATTTTCTGGGAACAGATTTTGTTTATATTATTTCTTAGTTACATTCCCTAAATCCAGTAAATTCTGTAATCCGAACAAATTGCCAAGACCAGACTGTATGTTGCATAATTATTAACTCTTTTACACATATTTCTTCTTGGCTGTAAGAACGTATTGAGTTCGTAACATAATTTAACGAACACAGGACATTGAGTAGCTTGATATTTTATGTATGAGTATCCACTACATTGAAAGACTAGGAATTGAAAATTGATATGTAGAATAATTCTTATTTGCTTTTGAAATAAACATATCTTTAGATTTAATTGAATTACTGAATCCTGTAGTTGTCTTGCTTTCTTCACAGTTGGGGGTGGGTGGGTGGGGGGGTATTTTTGTTGTTTGGGAGGGAGGGGGGGGGGGGGGGGGGGT
>JASKDV010028648.1:0-16312 GCA_032466395.1 Aegires albopunctatus | reverse complement strand
GTGTTTAGATTTTGTGGTGATATACGGCCATTGTCACACCTTGACCAAGTCCATTGTCCCACACGCTCTAGTGCGTGATTAGCACCACCCAGTTTGCAAACCCATTACGCACCAGTGCCGCTGAGTGCGTGCGTAGCACCCAACGTTCTGCGAATCCAGCACGCACTAGAGCGGGCTTAGCGCCTCTCGGGTTAATGAATATAAAAATCCATATATGACAGTATTGACACTAGAGAGATATCGTTGCTGCCTTAACTCTATCATCATAGCTGTTAACACTGTTATGCACATAAGACATTGGGCAGGAAATGACAGAAGAATTTCACATACGAAGTTAAACATATTTTTACTTATCCAACTATATGGTCGGTGTGTTGACAGGAAAGGTATCACCTTTTGCATGATTGTCAAGCTTTTCCATGGTAACACAAAGCAATGGCGTCTAGCCATGACATATGGTAAACTTATAATCTCCTCCGCACACATGTTAAAATTTGGGAGGCCATAGAAGGTGGGTGGTCAGTCGCCATTGAATAGATTGAGCATCACAACTTTATTTTCAAAAGTGATCATATAAACAGGTGGTGTCTTGACTCACCACAATAACAACTGGATGTGGCCTCATAAAAGTTTGAAGAGGTCAGAAGAATAGGAAAAAAGTCAGGGTATTACAGGACTGTAGTCTTCAGGTAAGTTTGACTACTTATAATGTTTACCAATACTCTTGAAAATGGCACTCTAGTTGTACTTGTACTGCCGTTTGAATACAAAATGCAGTACAGTGATTCAAAATGTTAATCTTAAGACAGCAAACCATAACTCAACAATACTCCAACCACATTCCTTGCTAATTAAATTTCACTCACAATAATTAAGTTAAAAACAATGGCACATTCAAAATTTAGAATTTTATTGAAGATTGACAATGAGGACATTGGGATGGTGTGTAATTAAATTGATATTTGATCCATATTTTGCTTTTAAACAACATGCTAATGAAAAAAGAAGAAAATTTAAAAAAAAAAAGAGAGAGTGAGAGAGACAATTTTACAAATAAAAACATGTGAATAATACCCATTTCGTTCAATGCGAAACACTAACAACACCTAACAAAGAGAATGTTCAAGGTCTTGCTTTACATCACTACCACAGATTCATTATGCTGTGGCATTCAAGAGTGTAACAATGAATGGAAATAAAGACATGAATTAATGCTTTAGACCTACTAGTCTGTAACTTGCATACAAATACAAAATGTACCAGTGAATAACATTATCAATTACAAACTAGTGGTGTAAGCAAAAGAAATTTAGAAAATCTCTCAAAATAAACATTTTTCTTTTAATCAAAAATGTATGAAAGAAAAGAGAAAGTGGAAAAGAAAAAGAAACCTAATGCCTTATGTCAATAATTATGATGATAATGCCTATTTTTTGTCTGTGTAAAAAAAACCCAACCCCCCAAAAAAAACAAACAAACAAAAAACAACGTCAAATCCAAACTAGCAACCAGACATATATGCAACAAGCTCTCATTTATTAATGAAACGCACGCAAGTCCCAATATGTAAATATTACAATAAATAATAAACCTCTTTCTCTCTCACGCATCAAAAACTGTTGAACTAACAAATGATGGGCCATATCTCATTGCAACACTGCACACTCTGTCAAAAACATGAATTCAATTGGAACAAGATGCATGGAAACATGGTATGACAAGTATGTCCATACCGCTATCAATATTAGGCATGGCCTCAATCCAGCTCCATGGATAACATCAATATTTTGACATCTACATCAGAAATGAAGCGACATTTTTTCTTTTTTGAGGTGATTGATGTTTGTTGTCTTGAATGGTTTAACTGTAAAGATCTTCATCTCCATCATCGGTTCCAAAGTTACCACTTGGACCAGATCCCCCAGCTGAACCTTGTCCTTGACCTTGGCTGGCTCCTGGGAACCTGAGGAACGTGAAAAGAATTTATGAACATTGGAACCAAGGTGTATTTGGTAGGTTTTTCTTTCCTCATCATCCCTATCTTTCCAAAGCAAGAAGTCTTCTACGACCAAATCCTTTCACAGAATGATTAGAAGGAATGATGGCCCCACTGACAAAGGCATCATTGTACTAAGACAATCCTGATATGCATTAGAAACAACCAAACAATTTGAAAGCAGTTGCCTTTTTATCTGTTCAGTTTTTCGCTCACAATTTTTTTTTTTCCCTTTGCTATTGTTAGGGGTATGAGATTTTTTAAAAGAATTAATTTCTGAGTCATCTTACATTGTAATATCATACATGGAACTGAAGGAAAATTAATAAACTTTATGAAAAAAATAAATGAACATTTAATGGTTTTTGGGAAATAACCATGTGTAGAATGGGAAAAATCAAATTGTTTTTCTTCTGCAAGACTGATTTATTGAAGGATCCTCTGCCTCTGACTTGAGTCAGTAGATCTATCTTGATCTGAATCTACTTCGTTATACAACCAGTTGGATATCACTTGATGAGCATGATTAGCCGTCAAAAGAAGTGATCTGCACTAAACACCTAAACAACTTGGTAGTTTACTTGACATGTATACAAACGGATGTTGCCTAGAAACAGTAAACAGATTTACAACTACGATAAAAACGTGCTTCGATCTCAAACTTCCAAGTAAAAATGCAAAAAATAGCTAGGATAACAAAAGTGAAAGTACTATCAACCAGTATTAACATATCATAAGAAGAGTATTAGAGATGATAATCTTCATGACGCAGAGTGCGGCTTTGAATGGATAAAGAGCTAATAAGATATTTTTGAACCTATAAATCCAATTCAGGCCTAAATCAGAAAGTATTCCTCAAAAGATCTCTTCCCGAATAAAGGAAATTTCCTAAAAAGTTGGGTGAATTTCAGAATGCAACCTATTAAATACTTAAATTTTTTAAATTGTTTAATAATAATGTATATTTCTATAGTGTCTTTTACCTAGCATAGCTGCTACTTTTTAAAAATCCCAAATAGGGAGGAACACCCTACCCGATGTCGCCAGGACCCAAGCGATGGGATCCATAAATTATAGGCCAATTACTAGTAATGATAACAAATGTTTTAAACGTCATAGATCTAGATCTATTAAAGCTTGGTTCTCTGTCACTCTTTCGCACACACACATGTACACAGAAACATAGGCTAGTAAGTCTACCTCACATTTGGGAAGGCCGGTCACTGAAACCGGCCCACAAATAATATTGTTAGATGCGTTTATAGGAACGGGAATTTCAATATCTATTTAAAGCAACCAATCAGAAACACTTTCTGGTGTTGGATGGCCTATAAGACAGAGAAAGAAAGAGAGAGGTCTAAATATCACGTTTCAATATGCCATTGCACTGGGTTCAACTTTCGCAACAATTGGACTCGTGTGTAAGGTGCACGCTACACACTACGTTAATACAACCCCATTATATCATGTATGGATAGAAAGGGCTTGAATTGCTCATTATGATGGTGTGCATAATATTACGATATGATTTCATTCAGAGGCGTGAGGAATGTGTAGAGATGACCAAAAAAAATATACGAAAATCGCGATGTTAGCCACGCTAAAGCCGCTAACTTGGCTGTTTGTCCTACCTACTATTAGGATGTGTTCCACATAAAAAAAACAACAAAAAGGCTTCTGCACAAGTAGTATCTAGATCTAGGGACTCAGTCTCCTTTGATCTTAAGGTTGATTTTGGGTTGAGTTTTCCCAAGGTCTCCATCCTGAGAAGCTGCCTTAGCATGTGACATAGTCGTGACATTATAGGCTAGAATCTGTGTATCAGATCTAATCTAGCTCTAGATCTAGAAATGTCACACTAATTAATAGGCTACATGATGCTTTGAAACCTTTGAAGGAATATCGAAACTTAACTCCTCAAGTATTTGCTTACAGATCTAAATGGTTGCTGCCTTTTCTTCACGTCTGGTGTCATCTTCTCCATTACGAAATGAAGGCTAGATTTAAATATTCACGTAATCCAGCATTTTTCAATCTCTGTCGTATTATCATACAGATCTAGGTCTAGATTTAGACCCGTCAATATAGCAAAGAGTGTCCATTTGTTCAATTGCACTCTCCCGTAAAGGATAACAGATGGGTCTACACTCAAATAGGCCTTAATGCTTTCTGACCGGTGAAGAGTTCCTGTTATTGGCTTGAAAATAGATAACAAACTGCTAAACTGTCAACGAACAAGACCTACGTCAATAGCCATTCAATCGGTCAAGATGGCCTAGCCTAGGCTACCCGTAGGCCGCATTGTGAGGCTAAAATCAACTGAATCTAGAATTTTTCTCTTTTTAAAAATGCTCAATCTCCTTTGAAATCAATCCATCCGAGCAGCATAGCCAGTAAAATCGTAACTTCAGACCAAAATCAGATTCCCAGACTTCATGGCTCAAAATCGTACTAAGTACGATTAAATAATAACGTATGGCAGTTATGACCTAGGTCTCAAGGTGTAGAAGAAGGCTTATTTAGATTAATTTAGAATAAACATGCTCCCACATACCTGAATCCACCAAAGCCACGACTTTGTTGCAAAGTTTGAGCAAACATCTCGTACTTGCGAATATCATTCTCGTTAACTGAACGTCTGGCAAATTTCATGGCCTCTTCAAAGTGGGCACGAGTAAGCTCTGGAACTGGGTCAGACTCTTCTACTTCCTAAAATGGAGATAAAAAGGACAAACATTTGTAAATTAGTTTAATAGACTCTATAAAATTATAAAAATAGTATAAGTAGAAGCATGAAAGCTACCAAAAACTGAATGTAAATATGGAAGTGTTTTATCACCTCAGATCAAAATAAAAAATGTAGTTTTTTAAATTATTTTTTTGAAGAGGTCAAATATCAATGTGGTTTAAAATTTGCAATAACCTTTCAATTAAAAATAAATAAATAAAAATAATCAGAATCACATTAAAATTTCCTTGCCTTGTAAAGGCAATGTCACACAACAATGAATAACAGATTTGAATAGAACCACTGATTTAACGACAAGTAGAGGGAAATACATAACACTTAAAAATAAATAAAATAA
This sequence comes from Aegires albopunctatus, assembly GCA_032466395.1. Classification (NCBI taxonomy): domain Eukaryota; kingdom Metazoa; phylum Mollusca; class Gastropoda; order Nudibranchia; family Aegiretidae; genus Aegires; species Aegires albopunctatus. The sequence continues at coordinate 11,230 of JASKDV010028648.1, read as the reverse complement.
TAAAGAAACACTTCAGTACCATGTCTGCATCTGGATTTTCTGCTCTTTCTCTTTCATTTCTTATTTCTGCCTCAATATTTTGTCTGATGGCCAGCTTACAAGCACGTTGGCAAATTTCTGTCAGATCAGCACCACTAAATCCCTTGGTCACCCTAGCAAGATATCCCAAATCCACATCCTGAAATAAACAGAAATGGATAATTCAGTGAATATTTCTTTGAAACAGAAACATAAAATAAAATTATGTAGTCTTGGTATAGCCTAAACTACAGCACCATACAAGAACATAATATACCTTGGACATGGGTGTCTTGCGGAGATTGGCTTTCAAAATCATAGTTCTTGATTTCTCATCTGGCAGTGGAATATAAATAAGTTGATCTAAACGACCAGGACGAAGGATGGCGGAATCAATGATGTCAGGTCGATTGGTGGCCCCAATGATAAACACATTCTTTTTGGCTGACATGCCATCCATTTCTGTGAGAAGTTGATTGATGACTCTGTCAGCAGCACCACCTTAAAAGAGAAACAGATGCATGGATAATTTTATATACTTTAGCTAAATGGGTAAAGAAACCACTGTATCTTTGTGTAGTATAATTTGCAATACATACAAATTATTGTCAAAGGCAATTAATAATAATAAAATAAAATACCCTGTTAACAATAATTTAAAACCAGACATTTCCTTACAATCATTTAAAGAAAACAAAAAGTTAATTTGCTTTAGCTTATGTCCATTTTCATTCCATCAAAGAAGGCATCAATACAATGCCAAGTACACTGAAATATCAACATTATAAAGTATTCCCTTGGAGCTGCATAATATTATGTTGTAGTCTAAAACAGTAAAGTTATCACATTTAATAAAAAGCCATGAATATTAAAATTAAAGTCACTGTGGCTTAACTCATAGACTTGTACACAGAGCCATGGCTACTGTGGATTTCTATTGGTTGGAAGTATAGAAGCAACCATACATTTCATCACTAGCTAAATTATTGGACAGGGGAAACCAATGAAAGTGTTGAAAATCAAACCTCGACTCTCACTTTTTACATGGGACAACAGAATTTGTGAATCTCTTAGATCTATAAATAGAATCTTGATTCCGTATCGCAATGAAGACAGCAGAAGGGGGCCATCGAACGGGTGAATGCTAATTTAGATCTAGAGTCAATTACAGCTTTACTTTCGCTTTCGGACGAAAATTATCACTTTGTAAGGCCCCTCTAATTAAGTTATGGCCTTTGACAATCTTTGGTATTCACATACATCTTGTTATATTTGTATTATACAATTTGTTATTTTCTCATTGAGGCTTGTGTAGCGAATGTACGACAGGGGTCGTGGCTGTGCCACTGGGTCTAGATTACTATAGATAAACATGGTAGCCTGGGTCTAATCTAGATTCTAGATCTAAATCTATCTTCTAGTCTTGAAGTCAACAAAACCTAGGATCTACAATCTAGATCTAATCTAGATATCCCATTCAAATCTGAATCTAGACCTAGATCTATAGCCTACTTTTAGATTTAATATGATGATCATTGAAGAACAACCCTTTGTTCTCTCTTACAAAAAACACTGCAAAACTAACCCCTTTGATTCCATACCAAAGAAGAAGCACCAGCTCTCAAACTCCAACAACAAAACATTATGCCAAACAGAAAACGAAATGTGTAACATGGTCGGAGAGCGTGGTGGTTGGCTTCTCAGTTGATATCGTGTTAGTGTGTATCGGCATAATTAAGTGTATTTACTGATGACTAGGATTATTTAAAGGCTATTTGAGTTTGTGTCGGCTTGTTTGTTTATTTTATCAATTGGATCTGTGTCTGAGTCTTTCTGAATGTCAGACCTGCAAACTTTCTCAAGACCAAAATACGGGAAATGAGGGTGCGTGAAACTCAACATAAAAATGAGTAAGTAAGATGCAAGATATTACAAGTAGCCTACATCGTAATGAAAATAATGACAGATACAAGACAACCGTAAATGTAGCAATACAAAGAAATTCCAAGAAAAATATATCAATTAGAGGCATTTAAATTTTAAAAATCTAACAACTGACTAGCCTTCTTTCCAAATATATAGATCTAGGCTAGGCCTACATTACGTTTACAGAGATTTTTTGATGACTTACTCCTCCTGAGAGTGTAAGGAGTCCATGGTGGCTCTCTTACAACCTCTCCGGACGTTCATCAGACATGAGGGCAGATTTTGAAAGGAAGGGCTGAAAGGGCTGGTAAAAGGCACACCAGCAGTGAATTGAGAGTGGACATTATACATTATCTGCTTTCTGATCTATTTTTTCTCACAAGATCAACCCTTATGATGATAGATCTAGATCTAGACCAATATCAAATCTAGGAATTATGTAGTGATCAATAAGAAAATGTATGCATAGACTAGAACATAGACAGCTTCTAATTAGGCCCAATCCATCCAAAACACAAAGAAATGAAAAAGAATAAATTGAAAATGAAGCCACAATGAAAACCACAAGGGGAAAGACTATTTGGGAGATATCTGTCTAGATCTAAATTAAAAACCACAATAGCGATGTACATAGATCTAGAAACTTGACCAAGTTATAGATAGGTTATTCTAGATCTAGATCTATACCAAGATCACTGATTCTATCCAATCTAGATCTAAATCCTAGATTGCTGATTCTATCCAATCTAGATCTAGGAATGACAAACAAAGTAGATCTAGATCTGGATCTACGTGTAACCTAAAAAAGCTGGAGAAACACAGAAATGAAATAATAAATCCAAAGAAAGTCACTAGAAATACACAATTTCTAAAAACTAACTTTTGAGAAAAGTAATGATCTGATGATAAAAGAGCTCGAGCACATATGTGATGAGTGAACAAAGTGGAATGATGAATAAATATGAATGAAAATAATATTTTGAATGATTTTTAGTGCTATTACGCTTTATGAGCCATGGGCAGTTTCTGCAGTTTGTAATCCATGTTTACATTAATATAAGTACTGTACGCAAGTACAGGATCAGGGCTGGATACGATTACCAAGCATCCTCATAGAAACCTATGATACCTACGATTAGCATCTAATCTAAATAAGCTTAGACAATACTAACTAACATTTTCGCTCCAAGTATGCATTGAATTTCGCAGTATTGTCGGGAAATCGGAAAAAGAAGGGGTATAGCATCGGGAAATTCCCGATAAAATCTTGAAAGTTGGCAAGTCTGGAATGTGTGTACAGCAACATGGAAAGGTTAGGAGACAAAATTGTCTGAAATCAGACAACTGTCTGAGGATTTACAGGTCTGTATCTCTCACTCCCTTTTTGTCCCCCCCCTCTCTCTCTCTCTCCATTTCCTTCTTTGCGCTCTCTCTCTCTTTGCCTCTTCGTGACAAGACCTGAGATGGAGCCTAGGCCTAGCTTACAAGTTATGTGTTTAATTTAAATAAGTCATCTAGAATGGCATTATGCACCACGGAAGGTACTATCGACCGAAAGTGCTAGACGTATTCATGCATTAGCACTCTAGCACTTGTATAGTGACAACATCTGACTGTTTATTGTCCGTTACTAGAGTGCAAAAGCAAAGAGCCCTTTTCAAGGACACACTTCATACCCCCATAAGGATTTGAATCCCAGATGATACTACACAATCATGTTTTAAATGCACAAAGGTTATAAAGGGAGAGTGATCACCAATAACGTACTGATGTCATTCAGAGTTATTGAGCACATTTGGCATACACAATTGTTGTTCTAATCATGGGCGCCGCTTAACCGGAACGATTTGCGTGGAACGGTGGTGTTCCAATTAACCGGCTTGCACTGTATATAGAATGGCTTATCTTTCACTTTACTTTGTAGACGTGATGACATTGAAGCTTCTCAAACCTTTATCTCCTTAACAGCTTATTCACATTGTTTTTTCCTTGATGTTCATCAAAAAGCAAAAGTAAAATCCACATTTGGACAGGGCACCTTAACATACCTCCATCACCAACACTTCCACCTCTGGACTTTGCAATGGAATCCAATTCATCAAAGAAAAGCACACAGGGAGCAGCTGATCTTGCCTGCAGAATATAGGTTGTTCAAGAAAGCGTAAGACCAGATGTTTTATTCAAAAGCAAATCTTGAGCATTGCAATCTCATACAGATTTTTCTTAAAATTTTATTTGAAATAGCTGTAACCTAATGATGTATCAATTAGGAAGTTTGTTTACAGACCGTCAAAATATCAATAAAAAGAAAATGAGTTGCATCACAAAGCAGTCCAGGGATAATTTTGAATTGTTTTAAAATATTAGCATTGATACATACTCATTGAGAAACCCAGATCTTTTCAAGAATAGTACTTGATGTAACAGAGTAAGACCATATAAATTGAGAAACAATGAAAAAAAAAACTTCTTTACCTTGTCAAAGATGTCTCTGACGTTTGCCTCTGACTCACCAAACCACATCGTAAGCAATTCAGGTCCTTTAATTGAGATAAAGTTTGCCTGACATTCATTGGCAATTGCTTTGGCAAGGAGTGTCTTACCACATCCTGGGGGACCATAGAACAAAACCCCCTTAGATGGTGTCATGCCAAACTTAAGGAACTTCTCTGGATGCTCCACTGGGTACTGTAAAGATAAAATCATTTAAGTGAATATCTAGTCTTGGACAGACGATAAATCTTTTATTTAAATAATAATGACTAATAACAGTAATAAAAAGTCTAAAGCAAATCCTTTAGATTGTAGACAGCTAACTACCTCACCATAATTCAACTATTAATGCCATTGCATGTTTGTTATGTCCAAAATTTCCCTTGATATAAAAAATGTATCCCGATTTTGCATAAAATTTGCTATCATCTGTTATTAAATACAGCTTTTGTTCATTTACTATATGAACCAATTCATTTGAGGAATTAGAAAAATGATAAACAGAGAGAGCAAACAACATACCTGAACTAGTTCTTGCAATTCCTTTTTGACTCCTTCCAGACCACCAACGTCATCCCAGGAAACATTTGGTACTTCCACTGAGGTTTCACGGAGCGCACTAGGATTGCTCTTCCCTAGAGCCCACTAGAATCACAAAGAGGGTAAAAACCATAAAAGTATGATCACATCATTATCAAATTGGTTAACTTAAAATATGTTACAGTAACATTATACGAAGCACATAGATTCTCTTTAAAAAAAAAAAAAAAAAAGGACATTAATACAGTTATTGCTAAATCAACCAGAAAGAGTTCACAAAATCAGGCACAATTGGTAAATTTTTAAATTCAAAAGGAACCTCAACCTACCCTAAAGTTTTCCATGGTCACAGCCAGAGAGTCCAAAACTTCAGCATCAATTGATTCATCTTCCAGATCAATTAGGTCCATCTTCTCTCTAATTTGTTGCAAGGCAGCCTCTGAACACAAAGCAGCCAGATCTGCACCTACATGACCATGGGTTTCTGCTGCCACCTAGTGAACAAAGATAATGGTTAGAATAATGTAGATCCTTTCTATCCCGAGGCTTTCTTAACATTCTTGAGAATTCAACCATGCAATCATATCAAGATATACTCTCAATGAAATTCATAAACATTCACAAGCCTTATTAAAAGCCAATTAACCTATCAAAATATGCACTAAACAAAGTCATAATCGATAGATTCATGGGTTAAAGTGAATTTTTTTTTCAAAACCTGAAAGTCAACTTCAACTACCAGCCTAAACCTGAAAATGAAAACAATTAAATTGACGATATTCATTACAAAAACTCACCTAGATCTAACTAAGACATCTTGAGTGTTTACGATGATCTTTATCTGGTGGATGAACATAAACTAAACTACACAATCTACACTTTACAGTCTTTCAAATAGATCTATGTACAAAAAAGGGTCCCTGATTGTGGGATGAGCTGCAAGGCAGCATTTTATTGCAGTTTTAGTTTTTATGTAAAAGAAGCAAACAGTTCAGATTGCTGCTTTCGCTTATTGTTACATGTATCGGGGACTGCTGCTGAAGATCAATTTTCTTGCACTGAATTTCTAAAACTATCTTCATTTTGGTGCCATGCCTACTGCCAATGTTTCTTTATTTTTATACTGTTCTCACCTTGAATTTACTAACATCAGTTCCAACCTTTAGGAATTTCGTCTTCACACACTTACTTAGATTTGGTTATAGATCTACGAATGTATGTTAAATCTGGATCTAGAAAGATTTAGAAATCTATGTCACAAATTTCAAACAAGCCTCCTTTTTCGAAAGATCTAGATCTAAAATTCAATGACACACACGTAGGTCTACTATTATCGACTTCAATCACGACGATCGCCGAAAGCAAAGACAAAGCTGTGAATCGAGAGCACATGGGAGCGTAAATCGAATCAGTTTCAAGACCTTCAAACTGTTTATGAATAAATAGAGCTCGAGCAGCCAGAGAGCAAGCTTTTCCAACTTTGATGGTTAACAAATCTTTCTTTCAATTATCAAATTCTAGGCATTAGCAACTTTATCGGAGCGGACCGGAAAGTCCCTTGATATTTAAAAAATAGCCTAGGTCCAAGCATTTCACTGAAACAGTGCTGAAAAATGATTTGCATTGAGAACGATTTAACATTCGCAAGCATCAACAAGAGGTTTGATATTGCGGACATCATAGTTCCTAGAATGATCCAAGCATTACTGCTTCTGAACTTTGAACTGGTAATGACCTCGAAAAGATAACTTTTCAACACAAAGTCCATGAGGCTGGTTTTTACAGCAGGTTGTCGACAACTCTTTGGCGGCTTTCAGACGGTGGTTTAACTCTGAATCATTGACAAAGCTAAGCATAAGATTTTTCTCCCATTCCCGATGAGCCGGAAGGATCAAATCTGAAATTTTGTGTACGCGATAGTTTCGGGCAAGATAAAATGACTTACCTGTTCTAATTGAACATCATCACCTAATTTCATATTTTTGGTGTGAATTCGTAAAATTTCAAGTCTTCCAGTAGCATCTGGAATACCAATATCAACTTCCCTGTCAAAACGACCTAAGAGAAAATAAAACATGAAGAAAAACAAATCAGTGACTGAAAGTTAGTTAGATATTTGGAGGGCTCTATCAACCACTTAGGCCATCTCAGAGATAGAAGCTCCCACTCAACCCTTAGTTTCCTCTAACGACATTCATGCTCCCCGTGTAGATGGTGGTGGTGGTGGTGGTGGTGGTCCTCAACATAGAGGTCAGAATACATCCACTTTATTCTGACCTCTGAGTTGAGGACCCCGCATCTATACGGGGAGCAATAATGTTCAAGTGTTGAATAGCCATTAAATAAATAAAGATGACAATGTTTATTTCAAAATTCAATAAAGAAATAATACTCTGATGAAACATACCAAATCTCCGGAGAGCTGCATCAATGCTGTTGGGTCTGTTGGTGGCAGCCATGACGATAACGTGTGATCTTTGTTTCAATCCATCCATCAATGTCAGAAGCTGGGATACAATACGTCTCTCCACTTCTCCATGTGTCTAAAAACAAAAATGACATAATCAATGGTTAATAATTCGTTGAGGCAATCTCGACAAACCATATACTCATGTAACACAATAGATGAAAAAAAAAAATTAAAAAAATCCACTGTCATTTGCCTAAGCAAACCCTTTAATGCCTTCAATGATAGGAAAATACAGTAGAACTTCGTTACAGTCACGACTCCCTATCGGGAAGTCTTCGTAATCCGAAAATAATCCTTTTTTGGGTAACGAAACTTCACAATAATATATCAAAACCAATGGTTTCACACTGAAACTTTCCATATTTTAATGTCACAATGGCGAGTTCTATTTGCAAATAAATAATATAAAATTATCATAAAGTGAAATATGCTTTTAGAAATGCTTAGTACAAGAGTTAAACATTATATTTTTCAAGAATGAATGCCATGGGAAGTTTAGACAAAGAGATGCAGTTTAGGTCGGCCTGGGTGGGATTGCTGCTATTTTCAGCTCAATCTGTGATGGATAAAAGCAAGTCAACAGGGCAGATTCCTATCAGTTAATCTTTCCCATTCAACTATTTTTTGATATGCACCGAATTTACCCATTTTCACTACTATGTTAATGATTGATAAAAATCAAATTGTCAAATTCTTTCAATCTGTTAAGATTTCCCTTTTTCTCTATTTTCCCTTCCCTATCGGCTTAGTTTCTACATACCTTTTCACGTTTTGGTGCAATGGCATCCAATTCATCAATAAAGATAATGGCTGGAGAATTTTTCTCTGCTTCTTCAAAAGCTTTTCGGAGATTGCTCTCTGATTCACCAGCCAATTTACTCATAATCTCAGGACCTGAATAAAAAGTTTTATATGAATAAATGAGAAAAAGGCCAACAGGAAGCATGGATTTAATGCAGAGATGCCAACCTAAGATTTGCAAAATTTGTATCCACAGAGTGCAAAATTTGTATCCACAGAGTACCTAATTTGTATTTTCATCCGCAAATTAGTATTCTATCTGCCAATTTTCACACATCGTCATACTAATAATTTTATCATAACATCAAATCTCAAATATTGACTCTACACACATGCATGGTCCAGTTAAAATATATAAATCCAATTAAAAAGAGTAGATTACCCTGAATTAAATAAATTACAAGTTGAAATGTTAATAAAATATTCTAAAAATACTGGCATACTAATACCAGAGATGCCACTTTGCCATGACAAAATTTCCTGAACTTTTTATGACAAACATCAAAGTACATGAAGTATGACGATACATGGGCATTAAATGCACATAAAAGTCAAGTACGCGTATATAACATAACTGTTAACAACTAGTAATTATAGGCAATTGTGTATAATGTCTTATCTTACACGTGACCTAAACAGGTGTATAGGATAGCTGCTAATTTACACTATATAGACATATAAACCTCAATTTTACAATAAACCAACAAGAAATCTTTGCAAATTTATGTTTGACCTTTCTATAATTAACATTAAAATAATACAATTACAAAACAATGGAGCAAATTGAATTTAATCACTTCACTTTTGAAAAAAAAGATTAAAATATAGTTTTGTGAAATCCACCACATATGATTACCATTGATGAGGAAAAAGAAGGCGCCTGTCTCATTAGCAACAGCTCTTGCAATCAATGTTTTGCCAGTTCCTGGAGGTCCATAGAGAAGGATACCTCTTGGAGGCTGAAAAAAAATCGCTCATTCTAAAATTACTTCTACAAACACCACCCTTAAAATAGTATGACTTAAGATATTACATCAAAATAATTTATATAGAATATCTGTCAAAATCTGAAGAAACAACTTGTAAATTCAAAGGCAAGTCCTAAATATCACGACAAAATGTATCAATTCATGATTGCCTGATTAAATGAATTACCTCAATGATATAAGTACTGTCCTAATGATCAATGTGAAAAAGAGAAAAATTGACCTACATATATGTATATGGTCGGCTAAAAGCCAGAATTGACAGCATAGTTCTAGCGCTTAACCCACAATGCAGGTGCGGGATGAGAATCCCAAAACTTCTCAAGTTAATCATAGTAAAATTTACGTAACTTTTCACACCAAAAGAGATTAAGTAAGAATGTAGGCCTTAGGCCAAATTTAGAATTAGGAAGAAATTCAATTCTCCATTTCAAAATATCTAGATTTGGCCCTAAATAAAAATTGTAGAACGAATCTAGATCTTGACATGGAGTTAACATTACGGGGCATTGTCCTACTTTAGTCACTCATGTATAATTATATCTTTTCCTACCCCTAAATAAAATCTAAACCTAAACACTATACATTTTTGCATTCATTCAGGCCCATTGTTGCAGTAAGTCTACAATTAGGCGGGTAAAAAGTGAAAATACTCTGCATAAAATGTTTGACATCAAAATAATTGTAAAAATGCTAAAATTAACAAAGTAATTCAAAAAGATTTCTTGAATTTTACTTGGCTATCCTCTAAAAAGAGGACTTAACAATATCTATCATATATCTATATACACACACATTTCAAAGCAATCAGTTAAAGTCTGTAGACATGTTTAAAAGAAAATCCTCTGTACTTTCATTATCAAATACGGATAAGTAGAGATACAGTCTCTAATCCAGAAAATACTGTAATCCAAACAATTTGTCTGGATCGGAATTGTTCATACATATATCAAAACAAGCCTACCTTCACACCAATCGCCTTAAAAAGCTGCGGATGTCTCAAAGGTAATTCAACCATCTCTTTAATTTGTGCTAGCTGTTTCCTGCAACCACCAATGTCATCATAACCAACCTCATTCAAGTGCTCCTCCTCTTCCTAAAAAAGAGCAAACATTTAATAATCTTAATATCCATAATTGAGTACCACACTTCAAAAAGAGAACTCTACGATTTCAATGAGAGACAATAAATTATAATGCTATCAAGTTTCCGTAAGAATTATATTTTAATGCCAATTCTATGTAATCCAATCATAATACATTGATAATAAGAAGGTCAACTTGCTATAACTTGAGGGCCAATAAATTCTAATTAAAGAAATGAGGGATGAAAATAATATATTGTTTTATGTGAAAACATAACCTATTAGAAAAAAAAGGAGAACCTTCACAAAGAAAGATACAAAAAAGATTAGAGATAAACTTTTGAGCAACCCACCTCTCTCTTGATTGGTTCACCCTCACAGTGAATGACTGTATCTGGTGCAACAATACAATAAGGCTGTGGATCGGTTTCAATGACTTTAAATTCAACAGCTCTCATGCCACCACGGACAAGGAAAATATCTCCTTTCTTAATTGGACGATATGCCTCCATGAAATATGGCTTCAAAAATACTTCAAAAAGGTTACTGAAAAGATACACATTAAAAATTAATTCAATCAATAGAGGATCATGACATTATTAGTAAATTAATATGGTAATACACCAGGTACAGTCAAACCTGCCTTAACGGTCACCTCTCCATAGCGGCCACCTGTACTAGCAGCCACTTGTCTGTGACACCCTTGCGTTTTTCCGATATATTTACGGTCACCTGTCAACCTGTCGCGGCCAGTCTTTTCTGTGACAAGGGTTGAATCTAGCCTGCCCATAACGGTCACTTATGTGAAAAAAAATGCCCTGCTCAATGGGGACATGGCTGACCGTCCATCGACAGCCTCCCAAATTTTAATCAACGTGTGAAGTAAGATAGATAAAGTAAGTCTACCATAAT
>JASKDV010028537.1:0-16314 GCA_032466395.1 Aegires albopunctatus | reverse complement strand
ATTATTATTATTATTATTATTATTATTATTATTATTATTATTGTTATTATTATTATTATTATTATTATTATTATCATCATCATCATCATGATCATTGATGAGAATATAGACTCAATAGTAGAGATTAATTAATAAAGATATTTGAATCAAACAATAAATTTTAAAAATTCAAAGCCACGTAAATCAATTTGTTTTTTGTTTTGTTTGTATTTTTTTTTTCTCGTTCTTGTTGTTTTGTTTGGTTGTTTTATGTGCTTGTTTATTTATTACTCTATTTTTTTTATTTAACTTAAAAAAAAAAAATTTGATGGAAGTAACGGTTTTCTCCAGAAAACAAATCTGGATCAACCTGCCACCATAGTTGTGGCCTAACACATTCTGATTTACTTTCTTTCAAACAGTCCCTGTTAAAGGATGATGCAGATGTCTGGATGAGAAGACCCCTTACAACGGATCTTTTGAATACACTGGCCTCATCTGTAACACCCCTTTATCCAACACTACACAGAAAATTGACTCGGTAATCATTAGCAATAAAAGCGTGATAGATGATAATCATCTGAGAAAACATTCATCACAATATGTAATTTCTCTAACCTAAGAATACAATCATCTGACTGAAGCATAATGCAACCTTGTTTATTGAGAATTCAGTTTGTCCATACTTGTACTATTTTCTTACCAATTTGTACAAGTGCCTTAGGCTGGAGTTAGACAGAGCAAGTCCCTCGACATACATGATTGTATACTGCCGGTGTTCGTGGCGTCACTTCCCTTTCCTTATGAACGCTTTACTGAATATACACTGCTAAGTCTCATGATTTCCAATTCATATTACGTTCAGCGATTAGATTCTAATACACATATAATTCAATAAGGAAATTGATGCAGGAATGTACTCTACCATTAGTACACATCAAGCGACTTGTTCTGTCTTATTGCTTCAGTCTTATTTATGCCGTCTTGCGCCTATTACTGATCGATCATCATTTCAATTTTAATACAATTCTTCCCTGATAAATTACTTACATATCTAATTGGTAGATTTTTAAGTTCTCGATATTGACATGTAAAATAATCTCATATTAATATTAACAATATGCAAAAAGACAGCTTAATTTGCTTCATGTTTCTAAATTGCAATTTGCCTTATTCTTAAAGTTAAACCCAATTAATTTTATACCCGAACTTGATACTCAAACTGGTGGAAATTGAATATGCATTATCTCTCCATGGCAGGCCAGTTCACTGTTTCGTTGTTTTTTTTCTTTATTTTCCTGGATTTTCATAGACGTGTACACTGTTTCTATTACAGCACATCACACATAGCATATTATAGTACATGTATATTATGGCACTCTTTATACTAGCAGCTTAAGGATAAGGGGTAGAAGGAAACTCGAAAAAAATGTGGATTTCAAATTCAAGCCTGCAAGGGTTTGAACCAGGGACCTTTGGCTTGGTAGACAAGTGCCTTACCCACTGAGCTATCCGCTAATGATGGTAACTGCATGGTAAAGGTAATACCTGTTTAAAGTAGAGGTGACGATTAATTACCACAAAGTCCCCATGCTCATGGCGCTTTACAATGACTACAGTTCATAAACCACCCTGACTGATAGCAGTGCAGATCACATAAGACAAAACTTGCAGCCTGCTCACTGTAAGTTGAGATTAAATTTTAAAAACTTGGACAATAGTTTCTTAATGACCAGGAACTCATTGAGTATTGAGAGAAGCAATTGTAGTAAATTTCCTTGCTAAAGGGAAAAAACAATTGAGATGTGACTTGAACTCAGCACCTTTAAGTCCAAAATCCAGCACTCTAACGACCCTGCCAATACACCTTATGTCTCTATACACCCTTTTCAGATATATATTGATGGTGTACTAAATTTTGATTTCTTTTGAAATTTCAGAATCTTGCAGCATAAGGGACAGTTTAACAAGTGTGAGGAGGTAAATAAAGAAAGCATTCAGAAAGCTTTACATCCAAGAAAAGGCAGGAGCCGAAAATGTTCTGGAAAATCAGAAGGACGTTGGGATATGAGCAAGTACCGACAAAAGATAGTAAAGCTGACCAAAGAACAGAGGCGTATCTTGTCTGGAATGATGCCAATTGTTGTGATAGAATAAGATAAAGAAAAACTGTTGAAAGCTCAGAATCATAATGTATCATCGTTTATTGTTATCATCATTGTAACATACAGACAAACAGAAAATAATAAAAAATAAATACGAACATCATTATGAAAGTGTGATGTATTTGATTTGTTCTCATGGGCTTTTAACACATTAGTTTTAGAATTAGAGATATTCACATAAATTAACGACCAAGTGTTAAATGTCTTTATATGTCATCATTGATTCATTGAATTGCCTGACTCATTTAAACATAAAATCAAAATAACTTTGACATCAATGTTAAAAACTGTCTCCAGAATGTAACAGGGAGTTTATGCATTGAGTTTTGTCATCATCAGTTGAATGAAGAAAACATATTATGACAATGTGTTTATCTTGGTCAACACATCTTTACTAAATTTACCAACCTAATACAATAGAGCAATAAATTGAAAAACTTTTGGTTGCGTTTTTCAATATCATTATTATCATTTTTTTCGCTTTAGAAATGATCTTTCACTAAGACACTTTTCGTATCGTTTAATTAACCCCCCCCCTCCCCCCAAAATAAATTTTTAAATAAAAAAATTAATAAAAGCATACAATAGACTGACAATTGAAAAGTTCATCCATCTTCTCAAATGTAAAAGTCAAATCAAAGTAACCAGAATTTTACAAAGTGCTTCATAAAGTGAATCAAAATAAATTAGGCAATTTTTGAATGAATGGGACAAAGTATCAAAGTTAATGTAAATGAGATGCATGACAAAATGTTGTGACTTACAGATCTCTAAGAGGTGCATGTGCCCTTCTCTTTGTTTCCCTTTAAATTATTTATAAAATATGAAAGGTTTTAAAACTATGTTTATGAGAAATTTACTTGAATAAGACAAGAGACAGCAAAAGCAATTAATGTTACTTCTATAAGTAGAATCTGCAAAATATTCATTCTCCTTCTCATCTTAGTAGGTGTAAGCCTTGGCTAGACAGGCCAGTGTTTTTCTATAACATGCAGCTAACAGAGAATACATTATCTTCTACCCATTGCATCACCATATTAATAATTATTAATGTGAATGAGCAGGGAGAGGGAAACAATTTTTCCCATTTAAAGTACAACCACAATATTTACAAATTTCAGATAGAAACCAATTAAAGATTAACCTACATCCACACATAAAATCAAAAATGTAATCTCTACATCTGTCATTCATTTCACAAATCTTAAAATCTTTTTCAACTCATCAGTCTACTAGATTCTATATCTAAATTCCATTTCTATTATGGAATTAAACTTGGCATGCATCTCATTAAATATGGAATCAAGACAAACATCAACAAGGCATAGACCATCCTCTAATAATAAATACACTGACAGAAGAATACATTCATAATTTACGATAATCTTAGGCGTTCAAATCGTATATTACAAAAACTATAATACAGGAATGGATGAGTAAAGAGCGCAGACCACTGTCACAGATAATTTTTATTTCCTGATCAATGCCTTGACCAACTGATCCAAGGTCAACAACATTAATAAATTCATAAATAATGATCATCACACTTTATGCTGTACAGATACAAAGGTTCTCAAGAATGTACCAATTGAACAAAAATCAAAATAAATTTACATCAAGTCACTGAAAGACAACAAATATGGCAAGACTAAAATCAAAATTTAAAAAGGAAGAAAAGTCATTAATGTAATAAGAAATTAGTCAAAAATAAAATCTACAGTCACAGTCATATGTAAAACAACAGCCTTTGGAATTTATCAAATAAAATAGTAGGCTCCAATGGGAAAGTATGCAAATATATTCGAGTAATATTGTCAGTGGTGCAAAAAAAATAAAAATATCTCAACTTCATTTTGTCATTTGCCATAGAAATCAATGTTGATTATTTTCAGATGATATAATAAATAATCAAACTCCTGCAAAGTTCAGGGACCCTTGTGGCCTAAAGAACAAGAGATGATCATGGTTTCTTTGAATTGGAGAAGATATAATGTTACATTAAATCCCAGGCAAAATGCCATTTTCTTTTATGTTTTAGGCCTAAGACAATGCCCAGTATTAAACTGTGATGGCATTTTATAGTCAGAGGCATTTTACTGGGGCTCATTACTAGGACTATCAATGCTAGGAGTCAAACCCAAGACTTCCAAAGGGTTAATAGTTAGCAATTAATGTAAGATAAGATTAATCTGCATAAGCCTATAAACAAATCTAAATATCTGAAGTTAAATCTTTTTTTCACACCAATGACTATACAGACTCAATCATGGTGCATGTAATTAAAAGCAAATATGATACAATCTTGTTATGACCTTAGTTGATCATAATTGTTATTATCTTTCACAACACAGCATGGATTTTCACCTCTACAACAAATTTACAATAGCAATATAAACAACTAAACCAAGCAATGCAGAAGGGAGGTTTCAAAAGCCCAATATGACTAGGGATATTGCAATATAATTAAAATGCATGCCAGAGTATTGAAAAAACACTTAATAGCAATTCAAACATAATATTACTAAAGCTGCAAATCAAAAATGTTATCTTTGCAAATCAATAATGTGAAGGACTACAAATTATGCTATTCAATGTAGCTTTATGAAGGATATACATGGGACATATGTATGTTAGTTTCTTGCATTTATCCTTTACTTAATCATAAGAAGCTATTTTGTAAAAGGCCATATAATGGAAAAGGGAGCAAATTACAGTAGTCAGTAGCAAATGTGGCATTCAAATTTTTCAGAAATTGAAACATTTAAAAATGTTGAGATAGTAGTGTAATAATAATCTTGTCAAAATTGTGAATATCTTATTGAAACAGACACACATTTGTTAATTATTTTGAGTTAAGGGGCTCTATCAACCTCTAGAGTTAACAGCACCCAATGGAAAAAATAAGATAATAGGCAAGTTAAAAAAACACACACAAAAAACAGAAATAGAAGAAAGAAGTTTAAGAAGAGGAAAAGAAGCTGCCAAGGAGGAAAAGAAGCACTTTAAATAATAAGTATGATACATTTTATTAAAAAAAAAGAAGCTCCCCCTCAACCCTTAGTCACCTCTTACGGCATACTTGGGAGAACTGACATTGAGTCTATTCTACCCTCTCAACTGAGGACACGGAACCAACACAAGGTGCAGACAAAAAATTTGTCTTCAACTAATGGCTTGTCTTTAAAGCCATTTTGTTCAATGCCAGAAATTGCTACGCCTACCAATAAATTTACCAAGAGACTTAAACTGCTAAAAGTAAAAATGAGTCATCCAAACAAGATGGGACAACACTGAGCTGGCTATGAAGAAAAAAAAAGAAAAGAAGAATGTGAGTTTCAATTCCTATTAGAGTCCCTTGAAAAATCTCTTTACAAACATTTCCCTCATTTGTAAGAAGGGTACTCAATTTAAACAACAAAAGATCTTGTCCGCATACTAACAGGAAAGTGCCAATAATCAACTGCTCTGATGCATGCTTCCCAGGGAATTGAGAAAAGGTAGGAGTTAAATGGACTACCAGGGGGATATCTGCAAATGGTGGGGAAATACAGACTAAATTCCACATCTATTTTTATCTTTGTCAAAGAATCAATAATATTGTAAGCATATTGTATTGGGTAGTTATATTTTTATGGAGGACTAGTCGTTTCAGGCTGGTATAACATTAAAACAATTTTTTTTTTTTTTCAAAAATAGCTTAGCTATTTTCATTAAGTTCTGAGGAAACAGATCTTATATACAAAAGCTTCACTACCTCAAGACAATACCTATGACTACAGATCCTTTTTAATTTCATTTCACAGCAACAAAATTTTGAGCAAACCCAGTTTACATCAATTGTAATTTCATAGCAAGATCTTTCCTAGACTATCTGTAACAGGCTGACATAATAATAGTCTAAATAGATCAATATAGAGAGGAATAAAGTAAAGATTAATTTAATTAAGCATTTGGTGAACATTAAGCAGTTAAATGTTCATTGATCTTCTTAAGATATTTAGGCATTAATGTAATTCTCTACAACCAATGCAAACTAAATCCAAGTCTTCCATCAGTGCAAAGTCCGGGGTTAAGTTTTCTTTTGATCTGACCTGAATTCTGTAAGCAATCGCTTGCTGATCTTCACTTGCTACTGTCTTCAAAAGGCTCTGCAATTGAAAACACTTGCCTCTATAAAATCACTTTCTCTTTTTGCTTGTTTTTGATTGCTTTTGAAAGGCTAGAAACTGCTTACAGAATGCAGCTCTGTTTCCTATCAGATGATTTATTTTGCTCGGAGGCCTAGAAAAAAAGATCTCTAATAACACTGGAGCAGGGTTGTAGCTCAATGAGGTCAGCACTTCAGTATATGAGACAATGATTTGCTCCAAAATAAAGGAGCATTTGATGGCAGTACACTAAATTAAGGGAAAATAAAATGGTTGATGTATTATAAAATTTGAAAAATCAATGTCACTCTTTAGAAGCATAAACTCTTTTTCTAAATATTCAAGAATAGTTCAAGGCTGAGTTACAAATCAATGGAGCCTTAATTTTTCAAAATGCTGTCCATATAAAATGAGAGAACGCTCAATGTAAGTTTTGTAAGTGAATGTCTGGATTTCATAAGTCTAGATTATTACATAAACTGACTTGGCTGAATACTAATCACATGATAAAGTTCCAAATGTTTTAAGGCTACCAGCCATGTGGGATTTCATAAAAAATTATCAAAATTTCATTAGTAAATGAAATTCACCAGAGTCAATAACTCCTTGTTTCTTCGTGAGTAAAGCTCTTACATAAGTACAATTCTTGGTAATCTCCATTTTCGACAGCTGACAATTTCTTCAATGATGAAAGTATAACAGATGCCAATGCATATGTGCAGATTACATAGAATGAATGTAAGTGATGGAAAAAATATGACATAAAAAACTTGCTAAAATATTGCATCCCACATCTCTTAAATTGAGGGACAACGAAAGAGCAGTTTTTTCTTATTAAACTGTATGGGCCTTGTAATTGACAGATGCAGGACATTTTGATTGAATTATTGAATTACCATATGTTAAATGAAAAGTGACATAGTGATCAAACATCTACACTTCCATTTTCAAGCATAATTACATTTCTATTGATACATATAGTTAAATATCAAGAATTAATTAATGTTAAAATTACACTTGGCATTCATCTTTGAATGTCATACAGTAAGGCAATCATAGGATTGATGACATTTAATATTGAACATACGATTAATAACAAAATAAAAATTCCTGATCCTTAAGTAGTCAAGAGCCTCGTGAATAAAAAACAAAATATCATTGCAAGAATAATTCTTTCTTTAGACATTAATTGAAAAACATTTCAAAGCAAAGAGAGAATTCAAATATTTTTCTATCATAACAATGGAAAGGAGGGAAGAATACCAAGGGGGTAACCGCTAGGAGAAATCCACTTGCACTTTAAAAGGCAAATAAGAGTAAATATCTAATTAAGACTTAAGACTCTGTAGTAAAAAAACAAACCCAACAAAATATACTCCACAAAGAGAATTAAAATAAAAAAAAAGGGCAGTATTAATAATAAGGCTTTCTTTAATAATGACTTGAATTAATTATGCGGAGAGGGCATTTACTTCTGCAGATTTCTCAACTTCTTGATAATAGTTCATCAATATTTATCAAATACTTCTCTCAAATTGCAAGAAATTTGATTTGAAAAAAATTTGAATTGAATGGCCATTTCGACTCAAATGGATGACCCTTTTTCCCGTACTCTGGCAGTACTGGCCATAAGGTCTTTATCAGGCTTTGAAAGTTTGAAGTTAAAAGCAATAAATCAAAATATGTAATTCCTTTAAGGGAATTAAGATTTATTACAGCATCTAATATGGTAATCATCATGGATTTTTAAAAAATTTATTAAAATGACCCAATCAATTTGTATAAATCAATTAGCTGTGAGAAGATCCAAGGCTTGATCATGATTCACATTTGATTTGATGAGGGCATCTTGAATTTTTTCACAAGTGAAGCCAAGTTCCTCAAACTGAGATTGCATTGTCAAGAAACGTTCAGCCTAATAAAAAAGAAATTTTTTTTTTAAAAAAATGGATATTTACACAATTTCTAAACAAAATAATGCAACTGCAAACAGTTAAATAGCAAAGTTAAAAGAACTCAAGAAGACAATGAAGATGATACTTTTTTTGTTTTGTTTGGTTAATGATTCAATCAAACATGATCAATAAACTCAAGATTTTATATATCAGTTCAAGGGAATTTTTTTTTTTAATGTAGCCCTAAACATCTGATAAGATTTACCTCAAGAACAGTCATACCACGCTAGCAAGACTGTGATACAAACTGATCTAAATAATGATATTAATAGTAAGCAGATAAGTACTTTCTTATAAAAATTTCAAGAATTACACAAAATTTCTTTTAAAGCAGGAAAAGGGAGGGAAATCTAGATGTTACCTTTTCACAATTATTTTGACAATTATGCAAAGCCATTTCAGCATAGAGTGGAGCAAATTTCTTTTGAACGAGTGTATCAACAGCAATGAGGTGGTCAAGAACCTATAGTTGGAGAGATCATTACATTCGTCTTTGTTGATAAATAATATTTACAAAATTGATGAAACAATAAATAATACTTAGTCTGATGTTATTACAAAACATAAAATTTGGTGTAAATTTATATTTGAAAAATAATTCATTATCAAGATTAACGTCTTCTATGAATCGGACAATTTTGAAATATTCACTGCAAAATATTTCTGAGTTAGGTCAAAGTCAAAAAAGCTATATTGTTGTACATAACATTTTTCTTCTCAGGTTTGCAGATTTTTAGGAAGAAAATTTAAAATATAAGTAGAAACTACAAAAGCATTCAGAACCTAATTAACTTGACAGAGCCTTATCACAGCACATATACAATTCCATCTAAAATGTAGTCAATATCATTTTGAAATAATTATTGAAAGTACATTATTTCTGAGCAAAGTAAGGCATTAAAAATAAACATCCACTTATTCCCAATTCCACTTATACATATGTAAAAGCATAGTCGTGCCTGAACAAAATTTCATTTTGCATTGAAAATGCAAATCAAAAGTTTACATGATATAGTACCTTCACTAATCTGCAAATAGATTTTCATAACTGATAAGTCTCAATACACTAAAGGCAATAAGCTAAAGAGGAAAAAAAAAAAATTGAAGAAAGATGAAAAGTAATTTATACTTCTATTTATATATTAACATAGATATTATATGAAGACATTCCAGACCTGAATGTTTATATAAATTCAAGATATGCCTGGCTCAAATTTGTGTGTAATGTCTAAATAATGATATATTTATATTCATAAAATATGTCAGTGCAACACATCAATGCAATATATTCACCTCTTTCTCATTTGGTCCAAATTTCTCCACTGCCCTGGCAACTTTTGCTCTTAAAAATCCCATTGAAGCAACGCCATCAGTAAAAGTTTGTGCCTCTTTAGACAAGGAATTGTATGGGTCTGTCAATCCCATGGCTTGACTATTGGGACGAGGTGGCATTGATTTAATGTCATTGGATTTTGGAGATGGGGAGGGAGCAGGGGGTAAGGGACGATAATGATTCCAGGGCTGAGGGGAAAAGAAATAATAGGTAAACAATATTCAAATCAACATACAGCATTCAGAATTAACAGCTACATGAAATAGAGAGAACAATAATGTATGAATAAATAAATGATTACCTAGTGACCCTGTGGTTAACAATTAAAAATAAACATTTCTATTACTACGTAATTCATTTGAAGATCCTAAGGTTGAGGGTTGTAATTTAATTTTTTTAATGCAAATTGGTAAGGTAGACAGAACAGTCGCTTAAAGTGTTTGGCTACCCTTACATCCCTGAAACAAAAGAAAACTGCTCTTCATCTTTGACTACTGTTTTCTCGAAACTTGGGTTTTCCAAATACCCATCCCTTTTGTATTCACCATATCTTAGTAAATAATGAAAAATCCAGTCATTATAAATCTATACAAATAAATGTGCAGGTTCCATGCTTTCTTGAAATAATATACTAAAAGCGTTCAAATTTGAAATATGTTCATGCTTGAAGAAATAGGTCACATAGAGTAAAGTTAGTTTTACATGGTCATCGGTTCACGGGCTTCCTAATCCTAGTGAATGCAGCAGCCTAAAATGGCAACATAAATGAGGATATGCAATACCTCTTGCTTTCAATTGTTTCATTATCTGGTTCAACACAACAGGGACTGTGATATCAATGTTCAATTTTTTAATCACATTTGATAAGCAACTTTGAGTGAAACATTTATATGTTAAAATGAAGTGAAGATTTTGTTTTGGAGGATATGATATGAGCAAATGCTGAAGATGTAGAAAAGATCTGATCAATAGAAAAGTAAATGTGATTACTGTGATTGTCGGTTCCATATTACTAGTGTGAATGAAATGACTCAAACCATGACCATAAGCATTAATGAAGAAGTAGCTTACTGTTGTTCTTTTTGTCTGGGCAAGTAATATCTTAACTCTTTGCCTTGATGACTTTGAATTTATTGGTTGTATGTATTATTGTTGCTTTTCCTTTCTTGTTGCTATCGGATCCTTAATAAGTCTGATTATATCTCAATTTTAGACTTCTATATATGTTATATGCCACTATTTTGCCTGAATTTACTTGATTAATCACAAAGATCCATCGATCTAGATCTAGATTTGTTTTTAATTTCACCGTTTAATCTGCAGAGTATTAAATTTATTTCAATTTCAATAACTTTCTCTTGAATCTTGACATAATATAGAGATCAATCTTGTAAATTTTCTGTTTGTTTTGTATGCTCAGAAATAAAGGTTTTGATATTTTTTCCATTATTACACATAATAAATCAAACACTCTATCATTATCATATCTATCTTGTTTAACTGTATCACAGCATAGAGGTAAGTAATATATTATATAATCTCTTAAATTCTATATACGACACAATCAAAGTTTCAAACCTACCTGAGAAGAAGATGATGACTGATTTAAATTATTGGAGGGTGTTGGAGAGATGATTCTGAGTTGCCCTTGTGACAAATCTGGACTCTTAGAGACACCATGCCACTCACCACTATGCCTTGAATATGGGTTGGCCTTGACGACTTCTTCACTGCCATTGTCCAGGTGGGTGGCTAATGAGGGACCAACAGATGCCCACATTTTCGGGGTATTGTCTACTTGAGTAGGCTTTGCTGAGGGTTTAGGCATGGGAGGGGGAGGGGCAACTCTTGCTGGTTTCAATCCATTGGATTGCTTCGTGCCTGATGGCTCGGCCTGATCAGTTTTGAATGCGTTTTGGGAAGAGAAAGCCTGAGATGAGGCAGTCAATACTGGTGGTTTCCCTTGTTCTGATACATTTTGCAAAATTGGCTTATTTGCGTTTTCATTTAAAGCTGACTGCCTAGGTTTAGGAATAGGTGGCAACACAGGTTTAAAATTGCCACTTTCTGCAAAGTTCGGAGGGAGCTTGGATCCAAATGGATTAATTTGCTGAGCGGGTATGTTTATTGTGGGTTCCGAAGAAAGATGAGTGGATCCATTTACATTTGAACCACTTGTGTTTGGAGGTTGAAATTGTCCCGCTGATAATTTTACGTAGTCCCCAGCATCACTGATATTAGAATCAGAACTGCTGGTCATGTTTCCACCCTTGTTGGAATCTGTGCTCAATGCTGGGCTTCCCTGCATTTGTGAGGTCTTTCCATCATCAAATGTTACCCATGCATTTGAGGTGATCGGGCCTGCTAATTCATAGACACCGTCGGATGCATTTACATTACTATCCGATTCTAATGGTGGAATATTCATTTTAGGTTTTACATCACTTTGCCCAGTTTCTTCTTTTGCTGCAGAGGAAATATTGGTAGAAGAGTCCAATAATACTTTCAACTCCTCCATATCATTGATGGTTTGAAGTTCAAGATTATCAAATGGATCTGCCTCCTGCTCAAACATTGTAATATCAAACCTTTCATTAGAAGAAGAAGTAGAATCCTTGGGCTTAGCAGCACCAGTCTTGTTCCCATCGTTGACTTTGCTTACTTGCTGGATAGGAGTGGGCTTCAGGATAGAGCCTGGTCTTGGTGCTGGTTTTGGGATGGGAGGCTTAGGCTGAATGACAGGCTTTTGAAGATTGGTATTGTTTTGGGGCAAACTCTGTCCCATATCCTTGCTGAGATGGCGTGTAGAGCTGGATACATTTTGTTCAGTTTGACCAAAGTCATCTGACTCCGATCCTGAGGAACTTTCATCCTTTTGCAGGGCTGCTTCTTTTTGAGCTTTGGATGCTCTGTCTGCCTCTTCCTGCTGTGCCTTTTTGATGGCTTCCTCACGAGCACGAGCCCATGCTAAGACAGCTGTCTCAGTCTCATATGAATACTGAAAAAGATAAACAATAGTTTGAAATGTTGTTCGTGACATTTGACATTTACTTCAAAATCGCAATACAATCCTACTGATAATCAAAGGCCTGTTATTTATGACACTGAAGGCAATGTCAAATTAACTTAATTAACTTTCCCTATCCATTTGGCCCAAAATGAATATTTCCATGATGCCTAAATATCCTAAATTACAATTATGACAAGAGGATGAAACATATTATCTAAATAATTGCAACCTATAATTTCAACAAAACCTTGAATCAGATAAAATTTACACAAAGTAAAGGGTTACAGGTGGTCACATAAGCCCAACTGCATGGGGCATCATGGGTAAATTGCTCGTCAAAAGTCCAAAAATACTTATTTCATACATAAGTTATATACAAGTTAGAAGAGTAAATTATGACAAGGAAATCAGCCAAAGGGCTTATGCCCAGAGAGCTATTTCATCAGATAAAAGTAAGGAAGTAAGAAAGAAAAACAAATGGTGTAACTCAGTATGCCATCTAACTCTGTGAAATATCAAAAGTTAAAGAGCCTTTTTTTGGCCTCATTCTTACTTGTTTGTGATATTATTCTATCCATAAGTAAGCACATTAACCTCAAAAACATGATAGCAACTGACTCACCTCTTCATCAAAAGCTTCACAAGCACCCGAGCCTTCAAGAACCGGGAGGCTAATCACCTGGAATAAATAGGAAAGTATGTCCCAATAACCTTTTCCTTGATCAATTTTATAAAATTACATTAATGATAAAAAGGAATGCTATGAGAGAATTGTTACCATAAAAATGGAGTTTGAAGTGACAAATCTTTTGACAATGTCAATCATTGTGAAGATGAGAGAAGATGGAGGAATGTAAATGGACATTGATTTTGGTTGACTGGACTGTGAAAGAACTTAAATTTCTTGAAACCTGAACAACTTGGGTGTAATCTAATTTAAGGTGCTCGATTCTTTGCTTTTCATTTAAACTGCCAACTTTCAGAGATCAAAATTGTACCCTCCTCTATAAACGGCCTAATTCAAATGTAAGGGGGAAAAAATCCTTCACAAATATAAAACGGTATTCACAGTATCAAAAAAAATACTTCAGGTGCTTCAAATTCATCATAGTAAGAATTGAAGAGCGTTTTTCTAAAACTCATTATTGGAAATGTAAAATTTTATCAAAATCTTTTGAAAAATAGAGTATTTCTTGGAAGAGAATATTTGCTAGAATGTACTCATAGTTTGAATGATTTTGATACAATAAAAGTGTTCCATTTTGTAATATTCCTTCATAACTTTGTACTATTGATGTTGAAAGTCAGGGTTGTAAAATTCATTGAAACTGCAGTTACTGAGTTTAGGGAAAACGCTCTTCAACTGGAGAGAAAGTGACTGAAGCAGAATTTTCCAACCAACATAAAATTAATCAGATTGTCAATGGTCGTTATTGGATTGGTTAAATTATACTTAGTACGATTTTATCCTACTAATTGGCAGCTAAGAATGAAATCCAAATATTTACTTCATTCAGGCTCTTTCTTTTTCTCTGCAAGATTGGATTTATCAGATCCCAACTTTACCATGTTTGAAAAGTTGTCATTTTTAAGTAATTCATTAAATATACACTGTTTACAATGAAGTTTACAATGTGTTCTTTTGTGAGATGATCCTTTTGCCATAATATGATAATTTAAGTTTAAGAATTTTTGGTTGATAGGCGTTCATTTTGTATTAACTTGATAAAAATTCAAACTTAATTTGGACCTCAATGTAAAGATTGTATTTTATAACTTGTTTCCTTATTATTCTCTCATGAAAACCCATTTTCACAAAATCCAATAAAATTATAGAAATATAAAATTATTATAGTAATAATAATAATAATAATAATAATACATAAATTGGTCGGCAAATCATCTTACAATTAAAAAAAAAGAAAAGAAAAATGGATTACAAACACATATTATCAAAATCAGATAACCTGATAAACGCTCTCATGTTGGAGAATAGAACCTTTAAAAAAAATTAAAATGCCATATCCATACACCCAAAATAAATCTAACTCATCTTACCCTATATGTCAAACTAATGCAAATTATTATCATTACCTTTGGGGGCCGTCTAAAACTTGATGAAATTTTAAATGGCACACCATCCAAAGTTGAATAGCATGAAGCCAAGGCTGTCGATATATGGAAACAGAATAAATTGCTATTAAATGTTAGAATTTGAAGACAGGAGATTTTGAAAATCCCTTTTCCGTAGGATGATAAAATAAATATAAAAATGCATAAAAATCAAGAGAAGGAATCACTTTTTCTTGTTTTGCCACGGACTAAAACAGGCATACTATTTCCCCAATGGGTGTAATTAAGTAATGACCTCAATCACGATCACTTGAACTTTCAATGTAAACAAAAGTCAGCCAAATAGCTTTGATGTCAATCAGTAAGATTACCATAGATTTGGCAAAAACTGGATGCAGAGAGGGGCTTGAGTTCAGCATACCTAGGTTGCAGTGTGCACATCATTATCTACTTAAGGGTAGATATATTGCGCTAAAAATGTCCTCCTTAGCCTCTTTCCTCTCTTCCATCAGATCTTTAGTTTAGTTATCTATTCTATCTCAATTCCATTGTTAGATTGAACGATTTTCAAACAAAATTATACATAGCCAATAATTATAACCACAAATAATATCCTCTATCAAGGGGTTAATGATTAATGTCCACAGGATGTTACCTTGTCTTCCTAAACTGCCGTAGTATGAGCCTTTATCTGCCATCCTTTCATTTTACTCTGAAAATAGAAATTAAAGAGTAGATTTAATAAAAAGAATTGAATAATTGCTATACCTTTTTAAAAACATTTGATGATGATAATGACGATGATGATACAAGATAGCAAAGGACTAGAAGTGAGCAAAGTGACTCCTCAGGGACAGTGCAAGTACCGTACTGTGATTCCTGTTCTCTCTCACTAAGTGGCACAATGGCTTGAAAAAATGCACTGGTGCAACCATTAAACATTTACTTTATGTATTTTACCTAGTTTTTCAATTATCTTTTTAGTGGGCAGATACATTAAGTTTGACCAAAGGAAAATTTGTAGAAGTCAGCTATGAAAAAGAGAATAATACTGACAGACGACATGACAATGTGACCTGTTTCTTCAAAATGGAATATGAAAAAAAATTATTATGTAGGTCGCTTTGAGCTAGAGCAGTAACATAAGAATATATTTCCATCAAAATTTTGATTTTATATTTTAGTAGATTCCCCCCAATAAAATCTTTAACTTTCATATATATTTCAGTTGAAATAAACATATGTACTAGGCTTAATGATGAAATAATCAATATTTTGACTCTTGTTTCATCAAAACAAATTATGAAAATCCATGGCCTAGATAAACCCTATACAGTCGAACCCGCTAAATCCAAATCAATCGGGTTTCTGAAAAAATTTTGGATTAACCGAGAATTTAAAATAACCGAAAAGGCCTAATTTCATGTAGTGAGCTTAAAATTTTGGGTGTATAGCATGCAAAAAGTGAAAACATTGCCCTCTGCATCTATTATATATTACGCTAGCCTCCCCGACTTATAATGTCTAAAGTAAAGAACTACTGAACGCACAGCCACCAAATGTCACACATATGTATATCTTTCTATTGTTCAGTACTGTGTTCTTAAATTCTTTGTTTTTTAGATTACTCATTTATTTCTTTTTAAATAGA
>JASKDV010028427.1:0-16315 GCA_032466395.1 Aegires albopunctatus | reverse complement strand
AAGGGGACTCTGGTAAAGTCCCGCTGTAGCGATGTTCCCGCTGTAGCGGGTGCCGCTGTAGCCGTGTACTACTGTATATTATCTTGCACAACGAAAAATACAGATGCCAAAGTGGGCTCCACAATAGGACACGGAGGTTGCAGTGCAATGTCTCATTACCTCAGCCATCAACTTTCGAACTCAGCAATCTACTGATCTATGATGCAATCTACCATATCCACCCACCCCTATCCTTCCGTCATCTACTTCTCTTCTAGTTTAATTTATATAGAGTACGGTGTCTTTTTCAAATTTGTTATGGTGTATATCAATAAGAGAAAGAATGTACATGTACTGAAATAAAGCTCAAGACATACAAGAATGGTGAATGATTGTACATGATTTGTTTATTGTTATGGAAAAGTATGCATGGGGGTAATACATTGTACATTGGACAGCTTTATCAATCCATTTACAAGCTGCATAGAAATAGAGAGAAATTAATATGAGTTGGCTTCTTTCTTACAAATAGAATGACAACAAATGTGTGCGCAGTTATTGATAAGCACTTCTTAGATTTATGATGGATCTACTGGATGTACAAATATCTATATATTACAGTGAATTAATGAGGTGAATGATGATGTATGGGAATGGATATTAGAGAGGGACTTGGGGAATGAGGGTATGATGAAGAAGAGAATGTGAAATGGGTCGCGAATGAGGTTTAAGAAAGAGAGAAAGAAATTTAACAGGTGAATATTAACGAATGCATGATTAAATTAAAGTGAAAAAAGAGGTGGGAAATAATTATTTGTATTCAAAGATGGGTAACAAAATAAAAATAACAAATTATTCATAATAAAGGTATAACTTAGAAAGAGAGTAAGGAAAAAAAATATAAAAGAAGAAGAAAAAGTACAATGATGGAACACGACATCAATGAGAAATTGATTAATTTTACCTTGTATGTAAGTAATTAATATGGTAGACAAGTTAAAGTTAAATGATTGGGCAAAGCAGTAATTAATTTTCTATCAAACTATACATCATGGGTGGGATTGAGTAGTAGTGTAACTTAAGTCCTAATTATCTTATATAAATGACACTAATTACAGCACTATATACCACCTGCAATATGTTAATGTTAGTCACGCATGATGAAAGTAGCAGCCTATTGCTGCCACCTTTTGAAATTAAAAATAGTCTCCAGTTTACAAACGAACGCACACAAAATAATTATAGGCAAACACACACAAAATAATTTTGGGCAAACGCACACAAAATGATTATGGGACATCACAGAAAGAAACAAATTATTGTGAATTTCATGACAACTCAATGGAATGACCTTGAAATAAAAAAATAAAAAAACCCACCCAATTTGACAAGATATCCTCTTCATAAAATGCGGAATAATTGTGCTAAAAATTAGAAATTTGTGATCATAAAATAGAATGTGGCCACTATTGCATTAGTGGATATTGAAGAGAAGATGGAAATAGAGTCCAGAAAACATGCTAAATACGTTTGTAAATTACTGGCTGGCAGCAATGCATAATATGGTGGTGAATGCGTATATGAAAAGGTTCTGCATTCTGTATAAAGTTTGGAATGCTTCTGTTAGTATTTAAAGGCAATTTTAAATGGATGGGAATAAAAGGCAACTTCATGAAATACTTCATTGTGCACAACGCCATAAGACTAAGAGCTTAAAACAAGGAATGGAAATATATTTCATTTTTCAACTAAAAAAAATCTTAATTTTGGTAGAGAATAAGTAATACCATAGTTTGGGTGTTTTTGTTGTTTTTTGTTTTATTTTTTTGTTGTTTTTTTATTTTATTGTTTTTTTGGGGGAGGGGGGTCAAAATGTTTCCACAATTATAAATGTCTTGGTCACAAAAACTTCATGAAATCATAGTACTGAAATATACCAACAAAATGCAATATATCAGAAAACCATCTATAACTGTTAATTCTTCACATTGGCCTTCATTCATTGCCAAACACAACTTAATTAAACTAGAAAAGGATTTGTTTTACTTCTTTCTTTGTCATCTAAGCTGACTAACTCAGTACACTGAGTATTATTTTGAGCTTGAGGTGTTAGTTCTTCTCATTTATTTATTTTTCTTCTTCCCACTAAATGACAGTAAAAGTACAATAAATGACTTTTCTATAGCAAAAAGTGTATCATCTCATATCAAGGTCATATTAAGGGAAACTGTTACCAAGTAATCATAAAATAATTGCATGGTCACATACTTAGTTTGAGCCTTTACATTTTTTGAAACTTTAAAGATAACATTGCATAACTAATAACACGAGAATGGGTACGGTGCATTACTTGTTAGTAACAAAGTTTTATCATTAATTTCTTTATTGCTCTAAGTTAAATTTTAAAACAATAGTGTGCTGCTAACAACAGGAACATATATTATAAATCCATCAATTACGGTTTCATTACAAATAAAACATTGGATTTTTGGTAAGAGGATATAAAGAAAACCAAAAGATAAATGTATTTTCCAGACTAGGCAATTTTGACATGCATTAATAAATAGAAACCATCCACTCATTAGCAGAAGAAGGTGCTCACAGATACTTATTTTAATGAGATTTTAAAACAATTACTAACTAACCTACTATAATTCATATTCAAAAAAAAAATAAGATAACTTAAATAATAGATGAGAAATGAAAAAGACATTAACTCATACAAATATCATACGATATCAGCAATGTAAAAAATATTTTAAAAGGAAAAAATATTTTTCGTTATTCAAAAGTTTTATTGCCATGATATCAAGAGCATAAAAAACCCAACCCCTACACAAAACAAAAATCACACCCGATCCCCCACTCCTTGATGATGAGCTCTTTTATAATACATAGGCAAAATGATAATAAACCTCATTCATACATAACAAAAAAGCAAAGGCTGCCACAAAACAAATTCATTTGAATAGGTGGGCAACAGCCAAATCAGATCTACGACCATCAGAAATAGTTTCTCATAATATAAGATGGAGCCCCATGACTCAAAAGAAATAAAGAACCTGTGAAAACATAAAAATACAAATTATAACTGATCATTATTAAACGACAAACTGAGAACTACAATCCAACTTGTCTCTTTTTTTTAACAAAATTGATAGTCATTCCTCAAGAAGATATACAGGAAAAATTTCATTTTGCCATCAATATAGAGCCTACATAATAACATTGCAGGTTTGATAGATTTTAAAACATCTGTAGAGGACATATATAATCTATACGTCTTATTATGTATCATTAATCTTAGGGTATAAGCAAAGACGACAGATAATAAGACCGTTTACTCCCCGTT
Organism: Aegires albopunctatus; assembly: GCA_032466395.1. Lineage (NCBI taxonomy): Eukaryota > Metazoa > Mollusca > Gastropoda > Nudibranchia > Aegiretidae > Aegires > Aegires albopunctatus. The sequence goes on along the minus strand of JASKDV010028427.1, from coordinate 12,984 downwards.
TTTGTCCGATGACAAGACACGAGTATCGTCCCTTTGCCTGAGCAAGGGGGAATTGAATCTATAATTAGAGAGAACATTAATCTTGCAATGACTTCCCTTCAATCTGGTGTTTTTTGTTCTACAGTCAATAGCAAAAATAATTAACCAAAAGAAGATTGTGCCAGTCTTTCTTTCTCCCGGCTGTTCAGAATTAGCCAAAACAGATTACAAATAGGCACAACAAAGCAGCAGCGTAATATATTCATTGGGGAATTATGTCATATTAACATAAAAGTAGCTGTTAAATAACATACATGTATTCTTAAACCAATATTTACTCAAGCATTTTCTTTTACCTTTCATGTTTCATTTTATAGATTTTTAACACTATATGTATTTCCTTTACTCATTCCTACTACGTTTGTAAATCTAATTACCTTGTGGATGAATAAAGTTTATTATTATTATTAGTAGAAGTATTATACTATGAACATCACCTAGCAACGGTAACAGAAAACAATGAAGTTACTATACTCTGGGACAATATGTTAATTCACACTACTGACAGAGAAATTAATGCTAACAGGCTCGATCTAGTAGTAAAGGATAAGAAAGAAAGAATTAAATCATTGATGTGACTATTCCCACAGATAGAAACACACTGATCAAAACTATTGAGAAACTATCAATGTACAATGTATTAGGATCAAGAGATCCAACTTGAGAGATTGTGGACATGAACGCTATGGCAATATCAGTGGTGATAGGTGATCTTCGGGTGGTCAAGAAAGAGATGGAAACATATATATTAGTAAAAGTCCTGGAAAAATCAAGTTACAAGAAGTTCAGAAGTGTTTCCTCCTTGGAACTGCTGATATTCTGAGGAAGTGTATATCCCTACTTCAAATGAACCATCACACCCTTTTGAAAGCCTAAGATCATTGAATGAGCTCGGCGTCATGAGTGACTAGAGCAACATTTCAAAAGAACAACAATGACAGTAACGACAACAACAACAATAATAATAATAACAATAATAATGCAATTAATTTTTGCAAACTTTGAGCACTATGTAGGAAAGATATTCATAAAATGTGACAATAACCCTATTGTGCCTTCTTGCGAAGGCCAGCTCTGCCCTTGCCAGAGAAAGGGGAGTTAACCAAGAAATTGTCATCACTGTGAAAATAGGAAATAACTCGGAGTAAAGAGTCTTATTATAGAGTAGCCTTTGGTATAAGCCACACCCCCTTAACCTAAAAAAACATATTTGATTTTCCTAAGAATCAATTGAACAAAATAAATTCTAGTTTTACCAACCACTGGTCTTTTTTAAAAAGGTTCACACCTCAGAATTTAATTAACAGAGTTCACACCTCAGAATTGAAGCCTTGATAAGATTTTCCAATTGAAAGGAAGGGTTGAAGGAGAGTTGTTAATGGGGGTTGAATTTAGTATTCCACAAACTACAGTAGAACACACTTGTAACGAACACGCTTGAAGAGAATTGATGGAAATAGCGAACGATTATCTGTGCCACACTTTTTCCCCTCTTTATTTCAATAGATTTTTGACTTCTGTAACAAACATATGTTCTTGCCCACCAATCTTTCTTTCTTCTTTGTTCGCCACTGAAATAACGAACCAGTCCATTGTTTAAGTTCCACACACCGCCCCTCCGGAACAAGGAACAAGTAAGCTAGCCTATTAAGTCAGCATCGCCTCGCTGTCATGAGTGAAAAACAATTATTATGGTTAGCAGTGAAGATCTAAAAATAGATTATCGATCGTTTCCTATACTAGGCAAAGGCTAGGCCTCTCCATCTCTCACGTGGATTTGTTGTGTTGTTAATAGTTGATTCTCCGACTGATATTATTTTATTTAGATTAGATCTATTACATGTACTTCAGTCATAACAAGTCAGTAAAAATGAGCTCTAGAAAGCAAATGTCCTGTTCTTTGGACTTCAACATGCAAGTACTATGGGAAGTGAACAGTGGGAAAATGCCGAAAGTTGACATTTGCAAGAAATATTATATGGCTAAGTCGTGGTCAATGGTGCTAAAGGACCAGGCGAAGATTGAATCTTCATCAATGTCGGGTCGCTGAATTTCAACCTTCACGCAAGAAGATGAGGAAATCGAAACTGGTACTTTGGGAACGGAAAAACATTGGCATGAAGAATGTGTGAAAAGGCTAGGAAGGGTTGGGGGAAGGGGGAACTGACTGAATGTATAGACTGAATAGAGGTTGACTGAAATAACGAATTACTGATATAAAGAACTATATTTCTTGCCCGGGGTTGTTCTTTATATTAGTGTTCTGTAATTGATCTTTTGGTATATATATTAGAAAAAACATCCAGTACAGAGCCAGCACATTAATTATCAGGGGCTGAGTGTGAGTAAGTCAAATTATTTCAGTTCAACCTGAAGCTAAATCCTATAGCCTAAAGACAAATAAAAGAAATAACATTTAGGAATTTGCGGTGTTAACCATAGAACTAAGGCTTAGAAAGAATTTTAACCAAAATAGATTACTGTTCAAATTAAAATCACTTCATAATCAAAATACATCAAATAGAATAATATACAATACTTCATTATTAGGAACATTTCAAAGTACATGAAAGATTAAATGATGATTTATTATTTATAGCAGAGTACAAATGGCATTCCTGTACCTGACATTGATAAGGCAACTGTGGAAAAACAACAAATTGAGAACAATAAAAAAATAAAATTGCAGTAATTACAAGGAAATTATCTTTATGGTCATTGTAATTGTAGCTTGAAATATCATCCAACAGGAATGTTTCTGTTATTTAGGTCATTTATAGTAATTCATTATTAGATTTAAGAAGCAAAAAGAAGTAAGAAGTAAAGAACTTCTTGATAGAGAAGTGTAGAAGGACATGATCGTCATTGCTACTCAGCATGACAGTTGATTATGATGGAGATTATATAATAATGACAGTATAATTTTTTATAAAATCAAAGAAAAATACAAATAATGATATTTAACATAACGAAAATGAAGTCCTCAACAGTTCTAAGAAGTCATGCGTAATCTGTGAGAAAAACGTACAAGTAATGAATTTATCAGTATTTCTTCATGCTTTATAGAATTTTTCATTATCATACACTATTTAAACATAAATAAAAGATAATGCTGTTTGACATTGAATGAATGAAATTTACTATCCACACCAGCAGTGATCTCAGCTTTCAGAGTCAATAAAAGATGGAAGAGAGATGTCAAAGATGGGATAGAAAAGACAGAAGTCTGAGTTACAATAGCGGTGGGAAACACTGGAATAGACTACTGGTGATGAAAAAAACCCAACCAAATTAGGATTGACTGACATTTTCCTTTCCTTCATCTTACCCAAAATGATGGCTGAATATAACATCAATATTCATACATATCAATTTCATCTTCAAACTTAAAGGATGAGATTTGTTTATTATACAAACAATTTGTGATTGGACCTTTGCTGTTTTGGCGCAGTTGCTTAACTGGAATAACTCCTCTAGGACATCATTTTTATGAAGACTGGAATGCTTGCTGCTTTATAAGAAATAAAAAATGGGACTTTGTCACGAAATCTTAGTACTTACAATACTAACTATTAAATTTAGATGGGTGCTGTGATCATCATCATCATCAAACATTATATTACGCTCACATTTGATATGTTTAGATGGCTTGTATAGTTATATTGCAGAAATGTGAGAATAATATAATGCAAATAAGTTTATCGTATAAGCAAATCATGTAACGTTTAATACATTGTTGATCTGACATTGGGTATCTCTTAATCTAAGTGCTAACAAATTGTAATCACTACCATGAAATGATGCTGTTCCAATTAAGCAGAAATTAACTCCTGAATGAAATCCTGTCAGACGAGAAACCTACCACTAAGCAATGGACATGAACATTACAAAGAAAGGTGCTATTCCAATTAACCCCTTTGTGGTGTAACTATTTTTCAAGCCAGGACGGAGCTAGCATGGTTCCAAGACGTATCTCCGGTATGTCAGGATGGCATCTTGACACGCGACCCATGATGTATGAGATACGTGAGCCGTCACCAAAAGGTTTAATAGCTTCAGCTGTACACATAATCCTGAATGAATAACATTATAATGAAAGAAAACTATCAAAAACATTGACGAAGAAAGGATGGAAAAGTCATCTACTATCTTAATTTTACATATGTGTTGGATAGCATGTAAACATAACATGAATAGTACACATGTAAAAAATGCTTGAAAATGAGCTATGAATGGAAAGTAAAAATAAAAGCAATAAACAAATAAATAAATACAAAAAGAAAAAGTAACCACATGCAAAGAAAAAACAGTCTAATTAATCTTCTAGAAGAACATGGAGAAAAAAAAAATCAAAATAACTGGAAGCAGATTTACAATCTACAAAAAAACTTTCGTCAAAAAGACATTTTTCTGTTAACAATATCTTTGCAGTTGAAATACCCAATTAAAAAATGTGTTAGTTAGTTGGTAATTTGGAGTTTAGGGACTCTATCAACCACTAAGGTCATCTTAGTGCCTATGGAAAAAATAAGCTGATACGCTAATTCAAAGAAAAAACAGAAGAAGTAGAAACCGGTTTTTGAAGAAGACAAATGACACTAAGGAGGAAAAGAAGCACTTCAAATAATAAGTATAATACATTTAATGATAAAGATAACTAAATGGAAAGATGATTTACAGTTAAAACAAAAATCCTAAATAACGATGGATATCAAGCCCCAAAACATGCACTGCAAAGACTATCTAGAATTTTCTAACGCCCATTGTGTACAACAGTACTCAATCCTTCCAGATAGCAAGTAACCCCAAGAGTATTTCTAAGTCAATCAATGCACACAAATGGGGGGTGGCCACCAAGTATATGCCTCCCCCCCCCCCCCCGGGAGATAAAAGAGCCTGAGTGACAAAAGATAGAGGACAGATGGGAGAAGAAGCTTCCCCCCAACCCTTAGTTGCCTCTTAAAACATGCATAGGGAGTACTCGTACCGAGTATATTCTTTTATCTCAGCCATGAATCCAATAACCTAAATGGGAACATAATTAAAAAATAGATCAGATCATGAAAAGACGTGTCAAATTAGTCAAGAATTACCCATTAATCCATCCCTTTATAACTCTCCTTGATACTGTATGAGCGTAAGTGCTAATGAAGCTATTATCTTCAGTAATCAAAGAGCTTTTGCTTCTCGGAAAAACCAATGGGTGTCATTGAAGATGTTGGTGACTTGCATGTATCATGTCTACACACCTCAAGAATATTACAATAAAGCAAAAAGACATTGTGGTACAAAAATTATTTCCAGCAGACTGAAGTAAGTATACAAATCTCTTATCAGTTGAAAATAAACGAATTATTAATAAAAATGTAATAATGATAGTAATAATAATAATAATATACTAATAATAATAAACTATATTCCACAAGCAAAACGATGACAATATGACAATATAATCCATCTTTAATATTTCTGATCATATGAAATTCAACTGCATAAATATACAAACTTAACTCAGTGATCTGATCAAGGTTGGTGAACAGTATTTTAAATCTGTTCCACTGCATTTGAAAAGAAACAATAATAATACTATGGTTCAAATGAAGCTATGTAGGCAAACATTCAATATTAATGTTCAACCACAGGAAAACAATGAGCAAAATCACCTACATTTTAAATCTTCCATCGCACATAAGATATTCTCCTTGCCCTTACTGATACATTAAACTAAATATTCCAAAATTAAAGAAGAAAATGATTTATCTAAGTATCACAATTAAACAAGAGATTGTAGACAAATTCATAATTAGAAGTAACTCCTGTCCATATGAAAGTGACAATTTTTTTATTTCTCAAATTTCAGCTTCCTCAAATGCCCATGGTAGATGCTAAGTAATTTCTATTAAAATGGAGCATTTCACCCATTAAAAAAATATGCAATTAATTCACTCTGCAAAGATTAGAACCACATTTCCTAAAATTTTACATAAATCCAACTTTCTCATAAGATATATTTACCATATGAAATTTTACGGTATTTGAAATTTTGTGATCCATCAGAGTTCTTCGACAAACATTTAATACCACATATTTATTTATTTCACATACCATGAGCATTAAAAGAAATACAACAAAATTCACCGTCCATATACTATATACACAAAGACACGTCATACTAAGAAAGTTATCAGTAAAAAAAAAAAGTACAAGGACCATGATTCAGCAGCATATAAGAAAATGAACAGAAGCACATCGTTGTACAGCACACCAATATCACAAAATTTGTCAACAAAATCTGCTTGGGATATCCAGTGAGTCTCTTAGAGTAAAATACATCTGTGGTACGAGTTTCTTGAATAAAACTCTTTTCTTACTAAAGATTAGAAGAGCCGCTCCATGAATAACAATAAGGGTTTAAAGTAAAGCAAACAGCAATTTTCAAGAACATCCCCAAAAATTGCATGAAATTATTTTTTTTTAGAATTAACATCTTTTTATCAATATTTGCTTGCAATCAGAAAAATACCAAAAATATGTAAAAAGTCAAACTGGGATTTCAGAAAAAAACAACATAAAAGTAGGACATGTATTAATTTCAATCCAAAAATTCAAAAATAAAATATCAATCCACTTTTTTTCACCCAGTACTTGAAATGAGTAGAATAAGTGTAACTAACTGATCAAATGAAAAAGAAGAGAGAATCATTCATGGGAAAGTCATTCTCCAGAGCTGAAGGAATTTCAAGTCATAGAAAAACAATATAGAAATCCTAATTTCAAAATAATCTTGAAGACAAATTAAGTTATTTAAGAATGGGCAAAGAAAAAACACACTCAGCACAAAAAAAAACCAAAAGACCCCCCCACAAAATAACAAAAACAAAGAAAAGAAAAAACAACAGAACAGGAACATTTAGGGGATTTTCTTATAAAATGGTTACTTAATATATGGTTTTTGTTAAACGATTCTTTCTCATCATTGCGCAGCATATTCCATTGCACAAAAGCAAATAGAGTACCTGCAATGTTGAAACAAGCAAATAATCGTTTTCATATGATTAATGTTCTTCACACATTGGGACATTTGAAAATGATGCTACTCTGAATTGTAAAATAAATGTTTAGGGAAATAAAATGAATATGAATATGACTATGAATAACTCGATGTAACACTACAAACAAAATGAGGATGATGTGGTCCTGTCATTTTAAACTTTATAGCTATAGGAATAGGAATCAAACTTATTATTAATGAATAAAAATAATACAGTGGAATCTTGTTTAGGTTCTCATTTCTTCACATTAATTTTCAAGTAACAAATTTTATTATATCTCATTGCTTAAATTTATTATAATCACTCAGATCATAAAATTTTGAGATCAATTCTTTTTTACATCAGAAAAGAAATCTCTTGGTAATAAAATAAATAACTTTCTAATCATTCTCTTAACAACGGAATATTCTTAAGGTGTTCAAATGACAATATGGTCACTGAAATGCTAAAAACTATGGTAAAAATTTCACAATTAAATATTAACAATCAATGTGACAAAAAAACAAAAAACAAAACAACAACAACAACAACAAAAACAAGAAAAAAAGCTGACTTTATGGAATGGAAATGCATAATAGTTCACAACCATAATTTTGAGCCTCATTTCATAATTTTATAATAACGCATATCTTTGTTTTCAAGAGAATAGAAAATAAATTTGGTAAATAATTATAATATGAATGTAACATTGTGTAAATCATAACCATTTGTAATACAAAAATAGGAAAGAAATTTTATCGTCACAACAGCATATAATAACGTACATTGTATTCCATAATTTAAATATAATATTAGAGTTGGGATGTCTTTTAATAAGTACAAATCATCACAACACACAATGTAAATATAGATAGTAAGATCTCTAAGCGCCATTTTCATGCAATTCTTAAAAGATAAACCCTTCCAAGAGGTCATAATATGAGAAATTGTTTTTGATTCAATGAGCAGCATTTAAGTAAATCTTAACGATTTGTGAAGAGCAAAAAGATGAATTCATTAATAAGTCAATTCTATTTAATTTTATAACCATTCATGAGGTAAAATAATATAGAGTATAAATGCAGAAAGGGGTACATATAGGTATTCATAGATATGTTAAGAATGTGAGCGTGTTATATGCAATGAGATTTATTATATACATAAAGAGGGTGTTTTTGGTATATCAATGTAACCTCTGTCTTCCACACCAACAAAAGTAAAACACAACCATGATGAAACAACAAAACACAAGCTGCTAGGGGCAAGGATTGGCATTACAAAAAAAGTTGGAAAAAAAACCCCCACTAAAATCCAGAAACAACGCATGCAGAGAAAGGTATGAAATCTCAAAATATTATCTTGAAAAAAACTTACGTGAGGAAGGGAAAACTTAACATGAAATAGAAGGGTTTAATTTTGGTAGAAATGACACTTTAGGAAATGACACAAATGTAGTAAAAAAACATCCTTAAATAATGTTGCAAAGAGGAATTTCAATTACAGTATTTTTCAGGAATATTTGGAAAACAAAAAAACAACTGTCAGTTTGAAAAAAAAAAGAAGACCAAAATTAATAACAAAATTCTAGAAACCCCACTTCTACAATCATGTCATATCTCCCTTTCATTTCAGACTATGCCCACTAAATTTGTATCCTAAACAGTGTAGCAAAGCAATAATAATAATAATAATAATTCTTTTCGTATACTCATTAAACTCAGGAAATTGCTTGATTGAAAAACCAAAATTAAAAAAAAAAAATATATTGTATTAGCTTTCAATTAAACAATACCAGACCTCATCTAAGTACAGTGCAAGCCACCTGATAACTGCATTTTGTCAAAATCATCCCAAATAATTGGCATCCTTTAAGTGCCAATGGTTTTACCGTCAATACTCTCTGATGGTATGACTTTAAAGTTATAACTGCAATCGTAGATACATAATATGTTTGATGTATAGCTTTGATTTGTAAGAGCAATTAATAATTCCTATTGCGATTAGTGTATTTTGTATGCTTACTGAATTATATTTCTGTTCCCTTTGTCACAACGATCAAGAAAGTGATATATGTGTATGTTCATTGCAGGAAGTGGTTGTGAATCTCTTTTATTTACTGCACATTTATAGCTGGGCACTTCTAAATCATCCAGATTAAGTAGCAGGCGTCCAAATTATCCATTATAAATCATATGGGAAAATGTTTTTGCTTCAAACCAATCGCACTAATTAGACTGCAGTCCTGATTAAGCGGCATCCCGGTGATCAGCTTGCACTGCATTCAAGTTAGAATGTTGCAATGTGGTTAATGTTATTGTTAGTAATTTTAGCAATTCAGTTGATTATATTTGGGATTATGTAGTAAAATTTGTGCACCTCAAGCAATAGTGGAATTTCTTCACAACTTACACAAAAACAGGAGAACCTTAAAATACACCCCTAAAGATTCCATAGGCTCCAATAATAATACACCAGAATTTGAGGCATCTGGTCTCATTTGTATGAATTCTAAGAAAATCAATTCGAAGTAGGAATGCTAGATAAATGCATCCAAAAGGTAAAAAACAACATTAACAATTGATCATGAAATGTATCTTTGTACAAAGCAAATTCATTGTTCAATAATATAATAAAGTGTTTACATTTCAATTCAGTACAATGTAAAAATTTGTTTGCGTTTTGTTAAAACAATACACTGTGATATAAATGGTAGTCTTTCATCCATCGCTTTCCACGCATCAATACTTTCGTTCTAAACAATTCCATCACAAGCCCTCCTTGGCTAAAGAGTGACGATAGGATCTGTATCTCTATTCTCTTCCAGTGATATTCCTCCTTTACCGCTGCCTTTAGCCCGACTATCTTTCCCACTGCTTCCCTTTTTGCGACTTTCCTCAGAATCTTGGACTTCCTTTGCACCACCAAAAGCCTCTCCCTCAGCCCCTGGTGGGAGGACTGGAGATAAGTGGTCTTCCACCTCATCATCTTCATCTTCTTGCTCTGGAATGTTTTCACTGTCATAAGAACGAGCTGATACGTTGGACGCCTGAGACTGATGGGAAACATGAGAGGCAGATGAAATGTTGCTATGACGACCTAGACCTCCCCTCTGTGTGGCTAGGGTCATTCGTTGATTAACGGGTTTGACTGTAATGATGAGATTTGAACTGTTGGCAACCATCATGTCAGTCACCTGAAAAAATCATATTAATCAGAATCAGAGTAAGAAATGCTATTACATCTCACATTAGAAATGTGGTTTCGTAAGAATTTACAATAATATCTGTAGCACTATGGTTTTAATAAAGGAAATCCTACAACCACACTAAGACCACCTAATAAATCATATAAAAGATACATAAATTGATTTTGCAAGCTCATGCATATCCACAAAAACAATATATAAAAGGTGAGTCAAAAATACTCTTTGCTTTAAAACAAGGTAATAAAGCAATTGGGAATATATTGTGATCATGCATTATTATATTGTGAGAAAGAGATTATAGTTCACATTAAAAATGCTGGATCTCTGCCACACTGGCATTTTGATGTCTTTCAATATCTTAAAAGGACAATGCCAAATTAATGCAATGACAATGCTGAATCTAATAGTCCAAGTATCATTCTCAACCTTTTAAATAGATTTATAATAATAACAACCTTTCAATAAGTTTAATTTTGTGTTTTTGGGAGGCAATCTATCTTCTTGTATTGCTGTTTTCCATCCTTAAACTCGATTTTTGCAAAATTGAAATTTGCTACCTAGGCACACTAAAATTCCAATGACTTTTGAACCAGTGACAATGTTAAGCTCAAATAAAGTGCAAAATGCTCAGAAGAGATGAGGGATTTAGGTTCAATCATTAACTAAATTTTTCTGTTGGGGGTGGAAGTGGAGGGTTGTCCTGTGCATCCACACATATCTATTTTTATACTTTTCACAAACGTCAACATTGGTTTGAAATCAAAGATTGTGTTCTCACTCACTTCACATAGACATATTCATAAACCATGTCTTTCTGATCTTTATTATCTTTTTCTTCTTTTCAAAGACATTGCTAACTACTTAGTGATATTCACTGTAGGCTTGACAAAATGCAACAACAGAAAATTTCTAATTTTACCATAATTGCCAAAGAGATGTAGAGGGAGAAGAAACGATGAGATAATTGGCAAACATTATCATTGAAACCAAAGACCTCCTTGTTTTAACTCTTAACGGGCGAAGCTGTCGGGCTTTTCAGACCGGATTGTGGATCTGAAATGTTTGCATTTCATTACTAATGAGATTTAGATCGTCCAATCACTGCATTGGAATTGTCGGTACTAACACCTTTGAAAGTTAACGTCAAGACGGCGATTACGCTGGTCTGGCGAGGTCTGCCAACTAGTCTTTATCATAAAAGTCACATCTTTGACAGCAGTGCTACTTTCTGAACAAATTATTGTCAAACATGTTGCATTCAATTCTTCTTATGTCTTTATAACTTTTATAGAAAATAATAATGACAATCATCCAATTCTCGCTATAATCAGACGGAAAATAATGTTTTTGTGATAAGAAAAAAAATTGAAGTAAATCAACAACAATTTTGTGATTTTTTTATACAGTAGTTTTCGCGAGAGTGCCTTCCGGCTGAATGCCTGTTTCGCCTAAGTGCCCGCTTTTCCGCCGAAACAGAATTTTAAAAATCAATTTCACCACTCTAAGTGCCTGCCCGGTAAAAAGCTCTTTGGCCTATGTGCCCGCTCTTTCTGGATAATGTCACTTCAAAACAATAGCAAATGTCAACCAACGCTTGATACTTTATCAGCTATCCCTTTCTAAGGCTATCAAACGTGCGTTATCGCTTAATTACATGGTTAATCCCACCCCTTTGTTACAATCAACAAGGTGAGAAATCCCCATGTGCCCATGCACCCATGACAGGTTGACTCTGAAATGATGGACATTTGTAAATTCTACTGATGAGCCAATCAAATGCACCGAAGTAGCCAAGGAAGCGTGGCAATGATTTCGACTTTTGCAGGCATGTTCAATAACCCGTCTACCGAGATGTACGTCACGTACATTAGACAATGCAATCATATCTCACCAGGCGCCACAAAATGATCTCTGTCTGGCAGATGACTGAGGGGATTTTGATCTTTGCATTAAGGGCTGCGTGTGATGTAAATGTAAACAGAATGTCAAAATTAGCGAAGTCACTAAGAAGAGGCAAACGAGATGTTTGATCGCGACCGAAATCAGAGGCATACGTATGTGCATATGCCTCCAATTTTTATCAAATGCACACAATTCTAAGCCAAGGGCATCATCAATCACAAAGATTCGAAATGATTTAAAAAAGAATTTAGGAAAAGATCGACAATTTTATTGGAAAACCCAAAACAGTGCATGTGCACTTTTAATGCAACTGATAATTGATCTCTTGCTCTTCCCCCTTCTCTCACGCACACACACAATCGCCCTATCTCTTTCTTCTCTTTCTCCACCCTTCCACGTCTCTCTCTCGAACCTTTCTCTCCGCCCTTAACTCTCTCTCCCCACCATTCCCCACCCTTCCCCGTCTATGTTTCTCTTATTCTCTCTTCCCCCCCCCCCTTCTCTCTCTTTCTTTCTGTCTCTCTATGTGTCTCTGCCTGCCTGTGTGTGTGTCTCTCTCTCTTTAGCACATACACTCGCCCTATCTCTTTCTTCCTCTCTCTCTATCTCACTCTCTTCATCCTTCCACATCTCTCTCCCTCTAGCCCTCTCTCTCTCTCTATCTCTCTGTGCGTGTCTGTATGTATGTAGTATGCATATATGTATTAATTTGAAGATACATATGTAAAATGTTCTTGGTCCAGTCCTTTATACTCTCTACACTTTGCCACTGGGTAACATAATTAGATCACACTGCATAAACTTTCA
>JASKDV010028316.1:0-16317 GCA_032466395.1 Aegires albopunctatus | reverse complement strand
TTATTATTATTATTATTATTATTATTATTATTATTATTATTATTATTACGTGTATTGTATAGTCTGCTACTGCTAGCGCGACCTCTGACCGTCAACCATCATTGTTTAGCCTAGAAACAACGTTAGAGAACTCCGATTGGTCAGGAAGTTGGAAAACTCACTACCGTATCGCTTTATAATGTCTTTACAAGAAGAAAACAAAAACGAAGAACCATTGTATAGACTGTATCTTCTAGTGGCGTATCAAAACCGTTTTTATTTTTTAAATTGCGGAATGCTATTTGTTGATGTTGTTGTTGTTGTTGTTGTTGAAGCGCTTTGCGACGGGAGCATGTTGTCGCTCGCCGTCACGGGTGTGTTGACAATCCAAGCCCGTGGTCCACCTGTGACCTCCACTTAAGTTCACCTAATTGGACGTTATTAATAGAAGTAATTTTTATACGAATTTCATTGGTAGTTTAAATCAAAACAAGACACTTCCCATCAAATTCTACTACGTCATATCGCGCGAAATGACGCTTCTTTAGTGATTTCTTTTATAAGTTAAAGTTTTTCTTGATATAAACTATGTAAAAAGTATTTGTCAATTATTTTAAGTCGATAACTAAATAATATCGAGATTTTTATTACATTTTCAATGAGTTTAATTTTCTCTTTGCAAAGTTTTTCATCATTTCCATTGACTTGATAGGACAGGCAACAGCTTGTTCTTTGAGAGCCACGGCGTCGTTCTGTTCCTGGTTCTTGAATCTTGTTGGGTCTAGAATCCAGATCTATAAATTGAATCTTGTGATTAAAGTTTGAGTCTAGATTTCTATATTTATCTAATCTCGTGACAATCCATGATGGCCATAGCGTAAGTAATTTTGATATGGTAGATTAGATTTAAGAACTCGAAGAATCTAGATCTAGATCTAGATCTAGATTCTAGATCTTGTGATCTACAACTACAATCTCTAGATCTAGAATCTAGATATAGATCTAGATCTAGTTCTAGATCTAGATTATCTAGATCTAGATCTAGATCTAGATTCTAGATCTAGAAAAATCTAGATCTAGATTCTAGATCTAGATTTAGATAGATCTAGAGATTAAATTATAATTCTAGTGATCTAGACTAGGCCTATACAATCTAGATTTAGATCTAGATTATATATATCTAGATCTACTAGATAAATGTACTTATACTTTCATAGAGGATCTCACCCGGATCTAGAATCTAGATCTAGATCTAGACCTAGATCTAGATTCTAATTACATATTCTATTTATGCTCTCTTACATGTAGGCTAAATCTAGATCTAGATCTAGATTCTAGATCTAGATCTAGATATCTAGATCTATAGATCAAGAATCTATATATTTAGATCAAGAATCTAAATATTTAGAATCTAGCATCTAGACCTAGATCTAGATCTAGATATCTAGAATCTAGATCTATATTCAAAATGACCCATAGGTCTAGATCTAGATCTAGATCTAGTTGGAAATCACTAAGAAATTTCATTTATCACCAGCCTAACCCTACACCTTCCTCCAAAAAAAGGGGGGGGGGGGTGCAGAAAGTCCCACTCTCATCTTTTGTCCTTAATCAGCCGATTGTGATTCCCCACCATGGAAGTCCTACCCATTTTGACTTTTATACCATCCTGATGACAGCAACACACAACACATAGGACATGATTGATTACACATTTGCTCCCAAGACGAATTAGGTAAATGGAACAAGGTGTTTTATCTGAAAGCCCCATGTTGCTGCCAAACTTTGTGACTAGACATCTCTAGTCTAGATTAGATGGATGCAAACATATCCTAGAAAGAACTGTTTCTTCCGTGAAGTGTGCAGTTTATTTGGCGGGTATTGGCTACATGGTTTTAAAATTGATTACAATAGTTTGACTGTTGCCACTTTTATTGATAGCCAAGTGTTGGTGAACTTGGAGTTGTGTCGTGGCTGAGCAATTAGCAAGGACGGCTTTCAATTGAAGGACCGAGTTTGATTCCCACTGATGCATGTTCCATCATTGACTCCATGGAAAAGTCTCTTATGTTATGTTCCTCTCCACACTCGGGTGTAAAAAGAGTACCCTTTGCAGGAAGTCAAACATTTTGCCAGTATGCCAGCTGCTCTGCTATATGTTACTCAGGGAGTTGATATGTTACTTGCGTGAAAAGGCCATCAATGAAAGGATCTGTTTGGATAATCCCCCAGGTCTTTCCATGTTGGCTTCAATTTGTGATACCTTCTTTGTCTTCTTGAAGTAAGAAGCTTTTCTTTGGTATCTCTGTATCGGTTTCAGATGGTTTTGTCGCACTCAGCATCATTTAAGCGAGGCATTGTAGCACCCTGTTGTGCCTCCAAGTGTATCGTCGACCAGATGAGAGAGCAACTGTAGGCCTCTATTATATTGATGGCCTCAGCCATCCATCAACTTTTCTCCATTACAAATTGGGTCCTTACACATGTAGTAACGAAAGGCTGATTTGTCATTAATATTAAAATAAATAGTACAGTTACTTAGTATAACTTCAAACCTTGCAACCAAGGGGACAAGTTAGAATGTCAAGGGAAATGACTGTATAAGAATAATATTTACCCAGTTATTTCCCTTTGATTGGAACTCGAATATTCAAAGACATCACCATAATATATTGTATTATATTATATTTATATTGTCCCAAGGAATTTGAATTATTAAGTGGGTTCCACTGCACATGTATAGAGCATTGAGGATCAATTTTCTCAATTTATTCTCAGATTTTATTGTTATATTATGATAATAATAATAATATTTGAGGGACAGAGAGCTGCAAGTCTGATTTTCAAAGGTCGTTTTGGTTCCACCATATCTTTTATAGTATTGATCACAGATTGATAATGTTAGCGTCATATGGAAGGACATTTGTTTAACTGTCAGATGGTTTAAATATTACATAAAAAGAATACTAAAAAAATCTAGAAAGTAGACCCTATACAATATACGATGCCTTTTCAAGTTTCTTTTGAACGTGACTGTATATGATATAATACTTGAGTTGTTGGTTACGCGCCATGCCAAGGTTTGTTGTGTACTTTTTCTTCGCTTTTTATTTATTTATTATTGTAGATAATTACAGTCTTGTATTAAAATGTGGGTTCCAGGCACAGCGTCATCGCATCCATTATTCAAAATTATTGCTTTTCCAGTCCTGTGCCATCTATGACATGATGACATCTGCAATGTCTTTCATTCTTCCCCAAGTGACATCTGCAATGTCTTTCATTCTTCCTCAAGTGACATCTGCTACGTCTTTCATTCTTCCCCAAGTGACATCTGCAATGTCTTTCATTCTTCCCCAAGTTACATTTGTTATGTCTTTCATTCTTCCCCAAGTTACATCTGCTATGTCTTTCATTCTTCCCCAAGTGACATCTGCTATGTCTTTCATTCTTCTCCAAGTGACATCTGCAATGTCTTTCATTCTTCCCCAAGTGACATCTGCTATGTCTTTCATTCTTCCCCAAGTGACATCTGCAATGTCTTTCATTCGTCCCCAAGTGACATCTGCAATGTCTTTCATTCTTCCCCAAGTGACATCTGCAATGTCTTTCATTCTTCCCCAAGTGACATCTGCAATGTCTTTCATTCGTACCCAAGTGACATCTGTTATGTCTTTCAATCTTCCCCAAGTGACATCTGCAATGTCTTTCATTCTTCCCCAAGACAAATGCTAGAGTGTTTTAATTTATTTGCTTCAGGACCAAGTGTTGTCATTGAAATCTCTTTATCATGGCAATGATTTCTGTTGTTCGGTCTCAGAATACTAAAACTGACGCTCTTTTATTTTATCAAATTTTCCAGGGTGTAGGCTAAAGCAGTATTGTCACATTACGTCAAACTCCGGTTGAAAAAATCCCAACAAACTTTACATCTTCGCAAACCGTATTATGAGTTCTCTACTATGTCATGACGTAGGCTACAATCGGGGGCCGTATGTTGAATCCACTACTAAAACTAAAACGATGTAGACGATTTATTAACGTAAAGCCTTTGAGGCCAATAAGTAGCAGGATATAATAAGATCGACAATAGCATAGACGGTCATGAATCTCCTACGTTCTTCACAGTCAATTAATGGCTAAACATCTAAATCATCCATATCTCATCATACTCAGAGACGAAGTCCTACCGGAATTTTTGATGTAGGCTATGCATTCATTGAAGTACGTGAAGGATCGCTCTACCTTTTTGCATATATATATCATAAAGTCAAAATAGACAAATTATCTCCACAAAATCCATGCCAAGGCAGATAGCACTACGATGGTGTTAGTCTCATGGTACACAACACCTGGTTGAATATTATTGATAAGCTGGTTCGGCCTCTTGGTTTAATTTCCCCCCCCCCCCCCACCCCCCAGCAGTTTTTCATCCACATCAACATATTATCCATCTCCCGGTTGCCGTTCCGCTCCGAAACAAATATATGGAATGTAGAGATATATGGCCCATAAAACTATTCTTAACTTTGTTTAATTCTAAGGTAGGGTCCCTTTTTTTTTAATTCTAAGGTAGGGCACCTTTTTGTTTAATTCTAAGGTAGGGTCCCTTTTTTTAAATTCTTAGGTAGGGCCCCTTTTTGTTTAATTCTAAGGTAGGGCCCCTTTTTGTTTAATTCTAAGGTAGGGCCCCTTTTTGTTTAATACCAAGCCTGTATCTACTTTTAATATCAGTGATGATCTCGAGTAGCGTTACTTCCGGTGCCAGCTGCAGTCCACCACCTTTCATCAAGCCATTAGGAGATCATTAACAGATACATTTTATGACTTTGTCAGCTACAGTACGCTAATTCAGTAATTGAAGGGATTACCGGCCAACACCTGATTGTCTCCCTAAAGTTCTAGTTCTAGGCTTTTGATAATCCGTGGGATAAGCCAACTGGTCAACACCCCTATAGGTCCAATCTGTCAATGAACTACCACCACGTGCCACATTATGCCTCATCTAGACCTACACCTACATCAAATATTGATACTTATGACCATCTTCAATCTTCACGCTGTCGTGAACACGCTGTCATTGTCACACTCACCGGGAATCAATTTAGGTAAAATGGTAAAACCTCTAGATCTTGAGTCTAGTTTCTCTTACAATAGAATGCTGTTACTTTGAGGACAGAGGGCATCCCTGCTTCTTTTACTCTTTATGGTCCTAAGGTTACATTCAGATTCACACGTAACGGTGATTAGGAAGAAAGCCTACAATGAACCGTGCTATCCAATACATTGTAATTCCTAAACAGTTCAATTTCAAGAAGAATGCAATGACTTAAACCGAAGACAGACGTGACCGTGGTTAGCTCTGAAGAAGACATTTACCAAATTGAATGAGAAACATGAACCTATAGAGAGTGACTTTTTTGTTTGTGTTTTTTTTAATAATTTGATTCAATTAGCCTATGCGTAGATCTAGATTCTATATATTTATTCTTTATTCTTTTACGTTTATTTATCATGTTTTATTTTTTAGTTTCCTAGAGTTTGTCTTTGTGTGTTTTGTTTTGTGTGTATGTGTGATTATTGAGTTTGGTTGTTGAAAATTGTGATATTTGTTGGGGTTTTTTTTGTTTTGGTTTTTTTGTTGTTGGGTGTTTTGTTTTGGTTTTTTTGTTGTTGTTTTTTTTTTTTTTTTTTTTTTTTTTGGGGGGGGGGGGGTATTTTGCTCTGTAAACATACATTATTTTTAGTATCGCCAACGAAAGGTGAAAGGTTCAAATATTATTTGAGATACAGTTTACACGAATTGCCAAAGTTGGTGGAAATCACATGATGATACATTTCACATTGAGGGAATTTAATTTTTACGTATTTTTATTTTTATTGTTGATTTTTATTAGGCCTATATTATTATTATTATTATTAGTAGTATTATTATAATAATTATTATTATTATTATTATTATTATTATTATTATTATTATTATTATTATTATTATTATTATACTTTTAAGGTAGCATCCTCATATAATATTGTCGGACCTTTTTCCTGGCGTCTTGCAAATAATATGGATAAAGATAAAAGCCGTTATAATTTGACTCATCTTCACGAATTCGCTTCCGTGTCGATAGGTAATGCACTAATCGAATTCAAACATCAAATTAATTATGGAGATCTCGCTTTACAAGATTGAGAGGAAAAAGTAGGGGGGGGGGGGGGGAGGAAAAAGTTGATTACAATATTTACCTTTTTTCCACTACTACATTGAACACAAAGAACAAGAAGAAACGGGAAAATGCGCAGAGGGCACCTTGTTGAAATAGGGCAGGGCTTACTATGTCAGTCAGCTGTCCAATGAAATCGTTTCGAATTCAGTTGTTACTTCTCCCGCAGGCTATGGTTTAAAAAGTTGTTGTATTTTTCCTCATTAGATCTACAATAAATCTTTCTAGATTCTAGAATTAAAACCATTTCATTCATCATTATCATTGGTCATCCTCATCGTTTTATTTACCATTTACACTTTCTTCGATCTTCTTCACGATATGCTTTCATTTCGTTGTTATTTAGGATTATAACCAACACTGAAAAGTAGCAAGCGACATTGAGGGCCTATGCCTTATAACGTTATATTATGCCTTGTACAATTGGGCCGTTTTTAGCCTATATGTAGCGCTTATTCCACCACAAACTTTAAGTAAAAGATCTCATTTATATAGCGTCCAACCCAAGGAACCTCAGCTCTAGGCACTTTACAATGACTTTCAACGTCCCCTGGCGGACAGCAACACAGAACACATAGGACAAGACTGGGAGCCTCTTAGGCACAATTAAATTTTTTGGACATGGACAACGCTGTCTTAACGACCAGGTACTCATTCACACCTGAGTCGAGAGAGGTAGATGGGACAAAGTGTCCACTTGAATTTCTCGTGTTCGTACTGTGTTAACTACTGAGCCACCGACGCCACAAGGATCCTCTAGCAAAGTACGCTTCACAGTTTTCCTAATAGACGGGCTCATTCCGAAAGTCCTTCTCAACTCCAAAGGCTTTGGAGCATTCAAAAGTAGACCCCACACGCAGGACCAGGGAGAGCCATCAGTGGGCCCTGATACTGTGAGTGGCATTGGGCCCCTACTACCGACGGGCTCCCTTTGAGGCTGGAGATACTAGCAGCTTCAATCCCCCCCCCCCCCCACCCCCCTCTTCCTCTCCTGGGCCCTGCCTAAACGCTTCCTCCAGCATTCTGACACAAAGCAACCAAAAACCATTCCATAGAAAACAACAATGACAAGACAATTTGATTTGGACAGTCAGCGAGAAGCCAAAGTTTCAATGATGTTATTGTTATAGACCACTTTTATATAGATTATCCAGATCTAGATCTAGATCTAGATCTAGATCTATTATTTTGTCCCTTTTTTTTAGTTTAACCTGCATGGGTTGTTTTTTTTTTCTTTTCTGTTTTGCTCACGGCAAGCGGCTAGACACTAAAACCCGACCCTTCTTTGTTTGGGCGCTCCCTCCCCCTCCCCCCACTGTCGCTTAAAATGTCTTATGAATCATTACGTATGATGTGCTAAAGGCAAAGGGGTTGGATTATTGGCGTGTGAGTGTGATAAATAAACCACCAACCCCTTCTCACTTCGAATGTATGTCCAAGCCTTGGCCTAATGAACTGCGGAGACTAAATAGCTGAAGGCTCTCAACTAAGTCTTTACTATATCTAGTACATGTATATTGTTCGATCCAAGGCATTTAGTTTTATATTTTATTGAAAGGCGATCGATTTAAATGTTAAAAACATTGTTGTTTTACACCCAATTTTTGTATTTTTGTCGCTCAAAAAATATAAACAACACTGCCAGCGCGCGCTAATCATCACGCCCAATCCGTTAGCCTTGCGTAGTATTATGCTCGTTCAGGGGCGGCTTGCGCATTGCCCTAACGCGCCAATTTCGAACACAGCGACGAAGCACCAGACGTCAGCACACCACCACGACCACCATCTGACATAACCGATCTCCTCGACTTCTGTTGTTCATTTTTCATTTCACGGTAACTGTCGCCTGGTGAGAGGATCATTTTAGATGCTCCTCTAGATCTACTTGATCTTTTGATGTGATCTATGGAAGTCTTTTGAAATCGACGAGACATTCAGGGTTTGTATGTGAACGATCAGATTTTTTGATGAAGTGTGTTTCTAGATAGGACATCGTTGAAAGAACACTTTTTGTCATTTGTTTACCACTTTGGATAACAAATTGATCTTTAACCGCCAAAGTATTTGGATTTAGAGGAATCTAATCATTCTAGGTTATATCTAACTTTAAGATTGATTCTTTTTCTAATCTAGATCTAGATCTATTGCTAATTTAATGATATCATTTTCATTGATTAAATTCTAGAATAGAGATTTAGGTGATTGGTGGCATCTTTTCAAAACAGCCGTTAATCAAACCAACCGCGCGCTGCGCGTGATTTTTATCACCTCAACGCCCAATGTTCATTAAAGAATTCATCTTTTATTATTAAATATTAAAGATATTAAGGCTCTTTATCTAGAGTCTACTTCATTTTTAAGAGAATCAACTCAAACTTGGATCACAATATTGGCGAATAAATAAATATGAATTAAAATTTGATGTCTGCTAAATGAACGGCGCCAAAAGTAGCTGGAATCTTGATGCTTGGTGGGCGTCACCATTACCAAGAGACTGACTGAGTGAATCTAGATCTAGATCTACTTTTTGTATTTTTGTTCAAATTGGATCAGCCTAGATATCAAAATCTAGATCTAGATCTAGAATCTAGATCTGTCCAAAATAAAACAAAATTATCAGCTTTCTATTTTTGATTCAATGATTTTAATTTAATCCTAGCCATATGTTGCTAAAACTCCCTGTTAGCCTGGGGTATACCAAACCCTGATCATTTAGATATATCTAGATCTACATAAATAAGAATATAGGCTTAATGTATTTTCCTATAGCCTACAAAAGGTTAGGATGTGATACCCAACTTACAGGAAAGTGCACCATTTTTGTTTAGAAGTTCAAAATATCAGTGTTTATTTTTCTTGAAAACCCTAGGAATCCCTCGAAAGCCCTTTGGTAGACCTCGAAAGGCACCAAATCATCAATTTTATTCTCAGAAGGCAAAATAACACCAGCCTCTCTCAAACACAGCAAAAATTCATGTGCGTGCACACATACAGAGAGAGAGAGAGTTGGGCCAAAAAATAAAGAACACAACACGTCATTTTGGAATCGACTGTCTTCGGTATTGTCGGTAAAGAACCACTTAGGCTGGTGTTATTTTGCCTTCTGAGACTAAAATTGATGATTTGGTAAGTGTCTTTCGGGGGATTTCGAGAAAAATAAACACCCCAAAATATTAAGGCAGGTTTGTCACACCTTACAATGTACGTGTAGGGGTAATAACAATTACTTGCGCTAGGGAGGAAGATTTTCAGGAGAACTCAACTTTGCTCACTCACACTTACTCACAGGTAGAATGTGTGAACCTTGAGGAATTCATGGTTCAAAATTCTAGATTTGACTGAATTGGGGTGTGTCCACTCCAAAGTGAAGCGAGAGTTTAAAAGACCTTGAGTAGGTTAGTCTTTTCATAGATCTAGGCCAGGGCAGGTCTTTCCTACTTCATAGGGTATCTATTATGTGGTGATATAGGTCCATGGGCTACTGGTATAGTAGATGCACCGAATCTAAAGGACAAGGAAAGGTAAAAACGGACCTGTAAGATATCATTTCATATGGGATGATGAACTGATTAGCAAGTTTCCCAATGTATGAAACATTTTTTATGGCTGGCACATTATGGTAGTGATTCAACCTAGGTAAGTTGCGCTAATTGCTATCCATGTATGAACTGCTGGCTCATAAGGCCGGCTATCGGCTAATCTTTCATTATTGTCATATAGATCTTTTTATCTGTTTTGTAATCTTTCAACAGAAATGGCAGATGAGAAAAATATCTTGAAACCGATTACTAGTGTTATGAACCGGCGTGGGTCCAGTCTTAGGAGATGTCTATCTGACAAGACGTTTTCTCATGCAAATCACGACAGACATCGTTTTGGAAAGGCTTCCAAAGGAGCAGGCAAGGAAAACTTTTTATCCAGGTGTGTTGCTGTGAACAATATGCCTTCTGGACGGATGAAAATGAGCGGCCAACTTGAAAGTCCAGAATCTAGGTTTGGCAATGGTAACAATGGTGATGCAACTGATGAAGAATTGCCATTTGATAAAAACAACAATGAAGGGCCTTTTGGCTCTTCCAAGAAACATTTTTCTCAGCAACATACTCCGCCCCCCAGCCCAACTTGGAATCTAACAGTGTTGTGTAATGCTGCTAGCCCAGAGATTCGCCGCATGCAGCAAGAGCGGGAAAATGGATGTGCTGATGATGGGAGGTCGTCGTCCACTTCATCCTTACCAACAACTTTGTTAACCAGTCCTACTGAGGAAGATAGTCGGGATTGTATGGATTTGATGTCATCGCAAGAAAGTGTTGTGGAAATGGAGGTGTTCACTTCACGCAAAGACAAGTCATTGGGGAGACTATGCGACAAGTAAGAAATTCATTTGAGGTACAAATTGCTTGTCTGATCATGTAAATTTGTGCAATGAACTATACTGCACTTTTTCAATGAGTTTAGGCTAGAGTAGGTGTTTGCGCTTTTGTGATTATTATTTTCTTATCAAGGAATGAACGTTTTTTTGTCAAAAAGGAAATCCAGTGAAACACTTTTTTAATTCTATATTATCAATATTAATGGAATTACATGTAGTCTTTGTTGATACAAATAAACGAAATTGTGCTGTCAACACAGTCTGGCATTGACAGTTTTTGATGGAAATTTTGTCAACTATGCAGGGCGTCCTTCCACTATTTCCCAGAGTTTGAGGGACATTTCAAATCGTGAGATAAAGGATCTTGGTTAACTAAATAAAAAAAGCTATCATGCAATTGGATTTTTTTATAATGAATCTATGCAAATTTATTAATGATTGATAAACATCGATTAATATTCATGTACCATTCCATTTCATTGTAGGCCTACATGTTCTTTGTAATTCCCGTTTTCTTCCTCATAGTTGATCAGATTTTGATGAAGATATCGTGTTCTAATGGCCTAACTTTGTTTTTCTCCTTTTCTTGTTCATGCAGGTTTTTAGCCAAATATCCTGCCATCCCTGGCAATGACAAGATAGAAATATGTTTGGATGAGGTGGCAAGGGATTTGGGTCAGTTTTGTATGGTGATCTTACTTTTTAAGGGATTAGACTCTAGGCTTTGAATTAATCCTATTTCCCAGGTAAATGGAAGATTTTACAATTACTTTACAACGCTGACAAATCTTTCATTTGTTTTCTGGTGTTTATGTAATATCTAGTAGGCCTAGAGTAAATCACTATATATACATAAATATATCTTGTTAAATATTATGTTTGCAAGTCTGCACTAGGTTTAAATTTATTTTTAGAAACGTACTTGGGAAATACAAATCTATAGACCGTAAGACCGCTTTATGCTAGAGGAGTGAAGGTAGTCAAATCTCAAATGTTTTGGACAGAATCTTATTTTCCAATTTGTTGCATGTCAAAAATAGTTAATTCTTGTTTCATCTTTTTCCTCATCAGCTGTTGAACGCCGGAGGATTTACGACATAGTCAATGTATTAGAAAGTGTTGAAATTGTTAGTCGAGCTGCTAAAAATAAGTACATTTGGCACGGCAAGGCAAATTTGTCTCACACACTTGTTAAACTTAAGGTAACCATGTTATATTTTGTCAGAAATGAATGTTTAGTGAAATTGTGAAATGCTGCCTCTTGAGAATGGTAGTAGAACAGCAATCTTTGACTTCAATTTATCTGCTTTCGAATCATGTCCTCTTAGTGTCATCGTTCTCCAGGAAAAGTGTCATCTTTCTTTATTGAGTCCCTATCCCTTGTCGTCCTTCCTACTAGTTACTACTGTCGATTTTGTTTCCAGTTCCTCTATCATTACCCCATCTCCTCTTTGGTCTGTTATTGGATTTTTTCCCTTCGTGTTGTTCCTTCCATACTTTACTTTAATGCCTTTTAACAAAATTTGCAAATTTTCTCTTTTTTAATGTGTTTAGCCCCCATTTATCGTAATGTTAAGTTCATTAAGATATATTTGCTTAAATTTTTAATATATTTTTTCAAGACATGGCTATTTCATTTCAAAAGCAGATATTCATTATCTTCTTTGCATTTTTATTTATAACCCTTTGATCCGTGTGGCAATTGTCAGGTTAGTGTTAGAAATAAAAGATGGCCATTGTTCGCAAAAGATTGTATAAAATCATGGTGTAACCTCATACCTGAGATGAAGAAACCTGAGAGACACAAATGTCACAAATCAACATTGTCGTTTTTTATTTTAGGGTATATTCCCATTTTCTATAACAATGGCAATGAACAGAAATCAATGACAATATACAGTCTGCTCTCTCTAATCTGAACACCCCAGTTCCCGGCAATTTGTTTGGCTTACAGAATTTTCCGGATAAGGGAATACTAATAATAATAAAAACAAAATCTGTTCCAAAAAATCATTTGGATTGGAGAGAACAGACTGTTTAAAAGCAGAGATGCCACTTTGCCGGAAATCGCGAAAATGCTGGCAGTAATAATATATTTCTGACCCGGGCTAACTACACAATTTTGCGATTGCATTTTTAGACATTATACACAATTGCATGTATGTAATGTGAAATGGAATTACCTACAATTACTGGTTGTTAACAGTTACATACATGTACTTGACTTTATTTGATGTGCATTAAACACGCTTGTATCGTACTTTGGTGTTCGTCGTAATAAGTTCAGGAAATTTTATCAGGGCAAAGTGGCTTCTCTGTACTATAGTGTATGAGTATTTCAAACTTTAAAATCTTTACAAATATAAATTATTTTTGTCTATTACAGTGCCATAAAGGCATTTAGAAACAGATAGAATGTTATCACTTTTAAATTTGCCTTTCTTCCTCAGATGTTGGCAAAGAAGGACAGGATAGCAGAACAAATGCAAAAATTGAGGGAACATGAGATGGAGGTGGTGATGTCAGCCTGCAATAGTGATGTGGAAGACGGGAAAAATCTAGAAGAGGACTCGGAACAAAATGGTACACACTTACCCACTGATGACCCGTTAAGACAACGTTTGCAATAAGTCTCATACTTTTGTAGTTTTTGTATAACAATGGGTGTGTACATGTGAAATCAAAATGATACTTTGAAACATGTGACGCTGGATGGACTCTTTAAAATGCATTGGGCCATCACGTTTTTCCTATTTGCTGGTAAACAATTGCCTATGAATGTAATTTGAGACTTTGGGGTCTTGGTAATGTAGAGCTTAATATTAAAATTGATACAGGCCTAGTCTTGTCTACCTGGGAATGAGGCCAGCTACTTGATGTTGAATAATGGTGATGATGATAATTCTATACATTAGTAATACTGCCTTACCGCGTCATTCACAAGCTTATGACGTTTTACCTTGTAGACAATACTATACACATTTAAAATTTCATAAGAATGATCATGGAAAGTTTCAACTTTATACATTCAGTGGTTTAGACACTTCACCAAATAAATAATAGGGAGATCCCATATTGAGATAAGTTTTACATTGTAGACAATACTGTACACATTTGAAATTTCATCACATATTGAGATAAGTTTATAGGTCAAGTTAACAAGAAATTAGACAACATTTTAATTGCAATTTCAATACATTCTCAGTGAGTTTTTAATGTTGATATAGAACTGTTTTTGCTATTAATGCACGTAATGTTGTGGTCTAACGGTAGAAATTTTGGCTGGTGATCGAAAGGTACCAGGTTCGAATCCCAGTTGGATGCGATTTTGAGTTCTTGGGAAAGACTATATATGCATTTCCTCACTGAACCCAGGTGTAAAATGGGTACCTGGCTATAGGTAGAGTAAGATCTTGTCAGTATGCTGGAGTGAAACACCTTTTATCGGGTCAAACCTCTGTATGCCCCTAGGGGGCTGAGAAGGATTTTGGATTATTGATTTAGTGTATCCAGAGTTCTTAGAAAACTGTGGTGGTGGTATGCCAAACACATTTGGGACTCTATACGTATTCCTGATTAGCCAAATGCTCCACAAGACAATGGGAACAAACTTTACTTTTGTTATTGTATTTTAAGCCATTATCCGTGTGTTTTTCATTTGTTTCATTTCAGTGTTACAAAGAAAAGACAAGTCACTTGGAATTATGAGTCAGAAATTCCTGATGCTTTTCTTGGTGGCAAATGTAAGGAAATGGCCGTTGTCAATACATGTTGAACCCTATTCTACGACTGCTTTCTTCTTACTCTCATGGGGCCCACATGGCTCAAAACATTTCAGTCAAAACAAAACAAAATGATAAAAAACTATGTGGAAAGTCAGGTTTATGGTGGCCCCTCGGTTGCCAACTAAATATTAGCAACGTCAATGACCAATGGTCAGTTCCATCAGGGTTTTTTTGAACCAAGTGAAGATGTAGTTTATAGGGTCATTAGGTTTTGAGAAAAAGATCAAATAGAGGTGTTCTAAGTCTTCTGGTTGTTCAGATTTTAAGGAAAATCTACCTCTGGGTCTGGGTCTGTGTGACCCACAGTAGCGGAAAAGGGCCACTCAAATATTATGGTTCCACAAAAATAATGTATCAGGTTTTGATTTGTTTTTGGGTTTTTTAACAGAACAAATTTGTATATGTTGATAAACTATTTTAAGCATGAATCTGGAATGGGTCATACGTCATTTGTATCACTGGTAATGAACTTAGTAATTGCTATGCTGTGTAGAAATGTTACTCTGAATTGAAGAGATTCTATACTGTTGCCGAGTGAAGATAAATCAGGAGTCAAGTTTCAGTGTTTCAAGACATACAGCTTTGTGAGCTGTTCTGCCATTGCTTTCTACGCTGATTTTACTTTAACCATTTACTGCTGGGTTGACGGAGAAGCCACCAAAAAAAAAATCTGCCAGAACTGGGGTATTGAAGACTTGAGTTTCCTGGCCTTCTCTTTGCCTACAGTGATTTCAAGAGAAAAATAAACAATTTTCCTAAGATTTTAAAGGGCTTTGTTACAGAATTAATATTTCTTTAATCAATTAAAATTAATATGTTAATACATATTTTTACCCCCAGCCAAAGACGGTCAACCTGGAGACTTCTGCTAAACTTTTAATAGAGGACCCTTCAATAAAACACATAGACTCAGCCAAGTTTAAGAGTAAGCTGACTAGCTGTTAGTATTTCTGAACGTATCAATTTACCCAATTTAATATTTACTTAAACAGTCATGTACTCTGCCCTCATACGGCAAAAGGACAAATATCATTTAATGAAATATAGCTTTATTCGTGCTTTTGTCGTATGAGGGACATTACTGGGACATTAGCTTTTAAAAGGGTATGATCTGGTCACACGCTTGTCAATGGTAGCCGTCAGGCGCACGCCAGGCCAACGTCTTGAGAAAGAGTCCTTGGCTTCTTAATTTGGAAATTTCAGGTTATTTTCCTAAATAACGAAAGTAGTTTAAATTGGATAGTATTTTTAGATTCCAGCCAATGAGATTGCAAGTTTTATTTACCTCGGAGCTCTTCCCGCCGATTTGTTATACATCGATAAAAAGCTATTTCACCATGTTTGGGTTGAACACGCTGTGTGACCTAGATTTTTTGTTTGTGAGGTCAAGCTCGCGCTAAGGCAATGCTACAGTTATGAAATAGCAAGCTTTTCTTGGGTTAAGGGAAACAGGAAGTTGAAACGGACAAGCCAACCACCTCCTGGCCACTTTCAATATTTGCCAAATTCAACCAGCTGATCTTTTTTTCAATAGCCTTTCATTCATATTACAAAAATGTTTATTTAGGTCCATTACCCCATTAGATTTCATTTTCTGATTTACGAATTGTATGACATTTCCAATGATATCAAGACTGGCTTTATTTAGAATGTAAATTTGAAGTTGTCCGTCTTCTACCACTTTCTTTACAGCCAAGATTCGGAGATTATACGATATTGCCAACATCTTGACTAGCCTTGGCCTCATTAAAAAGATCCATGTGACGGAGTATCGTGGCCGCAAGCCAGCCTTCCAGTACATTGGCCCAGATGTGGATGACGTTGATGATGTCGGCAGTAAGTAAAGTTTTCAAACCTACTTTTGTAATTCATCCCGTATTTCTAGTAAAGTTTTCAAACCTACTTTTGTAATTCATCCCGTATTTCTAGTAAAGTTTTCAAACCTACTTTTGTAATTCAT